>CM062816.1:1470135363-1470395363 GCA_031772625.1 Pinus tabuliformis
ATAAATATAAAATATTAATATTATTTTTAAATTAAAAATCATTTTATATGCCAGCCCTTTATTTATTTATTTATATATATATATATATATAATTTCAAAATATATAAAAATAAAGATTCATTTCAATAAACAATGACAACATGCAGTCTTCTTCTTCACTAAAATTATTATCTGAAACAGTTTTGATTTGAAATAGATTTGTTGCAACCAGGATGTCGGATGAACTTAATCTCATCGTTAAGTTCATATATTTTTATATTTTATTTTCGGAAAATATGTAAAACTATGCCTCTATTAGCTCGTGTTGACAGATGGTTTATGGTCCGCCGGAAAATATGAGGGTCTGCCTCGGAAAATTTAAATGGAAAATTATGAAGTTGAAAATAATAATAATAATAATAATTATAATAATATAGTGAATACTCAATTATTTAGCAGTAGGCAAGATACATAGCATTTCAGATAGCTGAAGGGTTGCTAATTACATGTAAAAGAGGAAAATTATAAATGTATATTCTATTAAACTGTTGTGTTAACAAAATAAATTTAAAAATAGAATTAAAAAAATGAATAAATATCATAAATTTAAAAAATGAATAAATTGAGATTTATAGAAAATAAAGTGAAGTTGTAAAATATATTTAATTTTTTTTTTAAATTTATTTAATAATAATAACAATGTGTTGCTTCTTGAAAAAGAGTCAAGTTGATGTCTCTAATCACATTGTAATATGTCAGTTTATGCCTTATATCACGGGGTTAGGGTTAATCAATAGAGGTTCTTTATTCTGGTTGCCAGCATAGAAGTTATTCATTCTATTGGAGCATGACTGAGCAATTGATTAGACATCGTTCATGGATTATGCTACCTTTATTGTTTTGTGGTGCAGCTCCTAAACTGAACCTGGAATTCCCGCCTCCGTATCTACACCCAGGAGCAGACTTCTCAGAGGGATTTAATTTCGCGTTCAGGGAAGCGGATTGCTGGACTCTGCGCCCCAAAATCTGGTCAGTTTCCGCCATCTCTCTCATTTGCGCGTTTTATAAAATAGAACTTCAAACTATTTATATATACCATTTTTATAATTCTTTTAAACTTCAATTCAAATAAAATTATAAAACAAATTCAAAAAATAAAATATTCAAAATACCCAAACTGAAATGCAATCTCCAAAAGTTCAAGGAGGCGTCTCTTACAAAATAATTCCACGAGGTGTCGCAACAGCACCATGGATGGCATTGCAATTCCGCTCACCGGATTCTCTGGCGGTAACTTTATCCGTTGATTTTCGGATGACAAACATATATGTTCTATATTCATACATTGTTGTTATGAAATTGTCAAAAAAACATATTTAAATTATTCAGAAAACCAATGCACTATAAAACAAATTTTTTGAAAAATATTTCGAGGAAGAAAAATAGATTTCGTTTTTTTAAATAATTGTAATTAAAATGGTGTGAAGAAGCTGAGATTTTGACTCATTTAATTTATTTTTGTAATGGAAAAAATTAAAATATATAATTTATTTTTGTAATGAAAAAAATAATATATATAATTTAAAAGTAAGATGTAAAAGTATAATAGTTCCGTGTTTCCAATGAGTATAATACTACACATAACTCAACCTCATCAAGTGGTAATTAAGTTTCTAATATTTTTTTATGATCAAAGAAAATTAGATATGAAAATATGTATAAGCTATTGGTTTTCATAATATCCATAAAATATCATTTGTTAAATAATTCTCTTTAATAGAATGTCTTTCCTATAAATATTATTGTAAATATATACACCAACATAAGTGTACATATAAAATGTGGATTGTTATGAGATTACTTAAGAAAAAAAGCAAGCCCATATTTTTATAAGAATTTAGCAACTCACACATACTGGCTTTTTATAATATTTATATTAAGATATTGAAAACATATATTAATAATAATAAATTCACTGACATGCATATTTAGAAAATTATGAACCTATAAAAACTATATGAACATATCCGAAGCGCCCACTAAGGTTTCGTAGGTTTTATATAAAAACCTATTGATATGAACTTAGTTCTAGGAGCAGCGGTTACACTTCCACTTTGTATTACACAGATTGTACTCTTTTTCATCTTATTGATCGACCTTAAATAATTTATATATAATAGAAATATTTATTGTATAGAAATCTTCGGCAAAATCACATAACCAATATTTCGTCGACGCGTTTCGAACCAACCAGTGTGGTTCATCGTCAGGACAAGATGAAGAACTGATCTGGCGTAGCGAGAATAAATAGAGTGTGCAGAGATTCCAACAGCTAAATCCTAACGGCTAATTTTGACCCGGTCAAACCCCTAAATTGGTTAGTTAAAATTTTTATCGAAGAAAGTAAAATAAGGTAATTTAAGGAAATTCAATTGTTAATTTTAGGAAAAGAATTGATATTTTAATAATAATGGTCATATTATATAATAAATAATCTATCCCTTATTATTCCAATATAACCTACAAGAAAAGAAAACCCATTATTAAAAATAGAATTTATTTATCCTAGGTAATTTATTGATAATTATCTAATGGTAAAATAGATCGTGTTTTTTAGAATCAGTCATAAATAATGTTTAAAAGCCTTGGTCAATATGATTATTACATCATCTATATCTACCAATAGTTAATATATCTAGAAATTAGTTACAATAGGTAAACCCTAATCTAGGGTTAATGATATTAAAATAATAATAATCCTAATATTAATACTAATATTAATAATACTAATATTAATATTATCCTAAATATTAAGAAAATTAATATTATAATAATAATGGTCATACTATATAATAATTAAGCTATAATCTATTATTACTCAAATATAACTTATAAGTAAGACAACCCATTATTAATATTATTCGAATTTTATTTTTACCCTAGGTAATTTATTCATAATTATCTAAGGTAAGATATATCATGCTTTTTAGAATAAAACATATATAGTGTTTAAATTAATTGGTCATTAAAATGATAAGTTATATAAAAATAATTATAAACAATTTAGGTCTACTAATAATTAATATTTCTAGAAATTAGTTCCATTATGTAACATCATAATCTAGGGTCATTAACACTAGGACTATTAATATCATAACTAATAACTAAACTAATGGTCAAAAAATCAATATTAGAACTATAATTGTTAAAATTACAGAGGTTAACTAAGACTATAGGTAAGCAAATTATTACTAAAAGAAGAATGTCGACATCTAGGGTTGATATATCACAATCCATCCTTAAATCTTAATGGTAATTATTAACTATGAACATAAAAAATAAAAAAATTTTAAAAAGAGAAAAGTTAATATTACTAAGCCCAAAACTCAAGCAAAGCAAAAAAAGGACCCAAACAACAAATAATAACAGGACAAACCTGCCGAAAGAGAGAAAAAGGAGGGGGAAGAAAAAACCTTTCGACTCAAAAAGGGGAAAAAAGGTTAGGAAGACAAGGCAGGGACCCAGCAACTGCTAATCTTCCAGCCATCATCCCTATTAAGATTGATCGGCCTTTTCTCAATCTCCAAGGCCTCTCTAAACTTGCGGTGGTGAAACTGCGCAATCCTGGCAATGACTTGAGCATCCTCTATACATACATGATGCATAGTCTTTCCCGCATGCTCAGCGAGGGCCGAGGACTTGGTCCTCCCATGTCTTAGGTTAGCAGAATGCTCGCTAATCCGCTGATTGATCGAGCGACCAGTCTCACCAATATAGGGGGTTCCACAGGAACAAGGAATGATATAGACGCCCTTCATGTCCTTAGGGTCGATCGGGTCTTTCACAGATCTGAGGGATCCACAGATAGTACTGAGAGGTTTAAAAGTAGTAGGTACATCATGCTTCTTCAGAATCCTCGCAATCCTGTCCGTGGTTCCCTCGATGTAAGGAAGGTTCACACCCAAGACATGACCATCGGGATTCCTTCGGATAGAAGGCTCCTTCTTGGCCCTGAGGAAGGCTTTATGACCGAGGCGTCTATTGTAACCATTCTTCTCAAAGACATCAAGGAGGTGAGCCTTCTCCTTCTCCAGGCTCTCCTCATCCGAAATCCTAACGGCACGGGTGGCAAGCGTGCTGAGCACTCCTAACTTCTGAGCGGGGAAATGATGAGAAGAAGCATGCAAATATTGCTCAGTATGCGTCTTCTTTCTATAAACCTGATGAGAAAACGAACCATCCACCTTTTTAGAGATGAGAACATCCAAGAACGGAAGACAACCATTAACTTCTTTTTCCATCGTGAATTTAATGGCGGCGGATAATCTGAATGTTCCTAAAAATCATGGCGTTTTTCTAAAGGCGAGCTTGGGGTTGATCAGGTCTGAGATTTGTAGAGTTAGGAAGAATCTGGATCATCGATCCAGACTCCTTCTGGCGGCCCATTTGGAGCTGGCGAATCTCTTCCCAGCTTCTCTCTGGGCAAGGATTGATGCCTGTTCGGCATTGAAATCCCTGAGCCTGGAAGAGTCCCTTAAGCTCAGGCAGTCGGCAAAGTATAACAAGCTGGCGGGCTGTTCGTTTCAGGGATCAGGTCTTCTCGATGTTATGGGTTCAGGCAGCCGTGTCTCTTTTAACCAGGTCTCCTCCCTGCGGGCTTGGGTTCTTAATGATCGTTCTTCTGTTGATCTTCCTTCTGCTGGCTCGTGTCTATTGAGTGGAAACGTAGCGGTGGGGAGAAGCCGGATGTCGAATGCTGGATCAGTTTGCGGTAACCATGGACCCGTAATGTTGGACAGCCAATCATCAGGTTCTTTAATTCGATCTCCTTTCCGTTTACAGCAGCCAGATGGTGTCTCGGCTGGCTCAGTAGCTGATATTCAACGCATGAGTTCTTCTCCGGATGGCTGTTCGACTATTGGGTCTGTAGTTGGTGATCTGCGCGATGGCTCAATTGAGCTGTTAGGCGTGGAGAGCTCTGGTGGTTCTATTGCCCGTGGTTTGCGGAGGGATCTGCGCGTTGGATCAAATGAGCTGATAGGCGAGGAGAGCTCTGGCGATCCTAATGCCCGTGGTTTGCAGAGTGATTCGGTCTTCGATGAGCCGGAGTCGGGGTTTCCAAGCTCGTCTCTCCAGCAGGAAGGTTCGGGGGATAATGAAACCGTGAACTGGTCTTTAAGCGTTGAGCAGAATGTTTCGGCCGTTGATAAGCAGAAATCGGTGTTTCCAGATCCGTCGATCCAGCAGAGCGGTTTGGTGGGCAATAAATCCGTGAGCTTTTCTTTTAGGACCGAGATTCCAAGCGCGGGCAAGGTGGGTAGTGTTTTGAATAACGATAAGCAGAATTCGGTGTTTCTAGATCCGTCGATCCAGCAGAGCGGTTTGGTGGGCAATAAATCCGTGAGCTTTTCTTTTAGGACCGACATTCCAAGCGCGGGCAAGGTGGGTAGTGTTTTGAATAGCGGTAAGGATAAGAGTAATATTATAATGTGTGATTATAATAATGAAGCGGTAAATTGTAAAAGTAACATAGATAATAAGGGAGCTATAAATGATAGTAGTAACATTAATAAAATCGATATTCCTTATTATAAACATACTAAAGTATTTAATAATAAGAGAGGTCGTAGTAATAATGTTTTGGATGGTTTTAATAGTAGTTGCTGTAAGTCCGATAGTAAGGTGGAAAATTCGAGTTCCCTTCCTCGGGACAATAAAGTGTTGAATCTTTCGAGTTTTTCCTTCCCGCCTGAGGTCTTTAATCTCTTAGGGAAGGGTCTTAATTTTGCCTTAGCTCCCAGAAAAATTCCGATTGAAGACATCATTTGCGATGTGGAGTATGGCATTAAGAACCTTCCTGATAAGATTAAGGATACGATTAGGCAGGATTGTGCTGTGACCCTGAGAAGGGCTAAGCCTCCCCGTAGCAATATCAGCAAGGCTGAGTTTGAGGCTCTGAAGAGCTTGAACGGGAATCCTGACGTCGTGGTCTTAAAAGCTGATAAAGGTGGGGCAGCTGTCATCATGGATAGAAAGGATTACAGGATTAAGATGTTGGACCATCTTTGTAACAGTGGGAGTTATAAGAAGCTTTCGAAGAATCCCCTCAAGAAGGTTTCCAGAGCGGTCGCTCTTGCGATCAAGTCGTGCAATTCCACGACTCCTCTGGCCCAAAAGCTTATTGAAGGTAACCCCATCACTCCTAGGATTTATGGTCTTCCTAAAATCCATAAGGATGGGGTCCCCCTTAGACCCATTGTCAATACCATCGGTGGTCCTACTTACCTCCTGGCCAAGTTCCTCGCTGCAAAGTTGAGACCCTTGGTTGGGCAGACTGAGTCCTTTGTCAAAGACTCGGCTTCCTTTATTGAGGATCTTAAGAAAATTAATCTTGAGCCCGAGGACATTTTGGTCAGTTTCGACGTGGTCTCTCTTTATACTTGCATTCCTATCAATGAGGCCTTGTTGGTTATTAATAAGCTAACTGACCCGGATACGGCTAAGTTAGTTGAGCTGTGCCTTACCTCCACATTTTTTAGCTTCGAGGGAGAATTTTATGAGCAAACTTGCGGAGTTTCCATGGGATCCCCCTTGTCCCCTGTCGTCGCTAATCTCTTCATGGAGGATTTTGAGTCGAAGGCTTTGGCCTCCTCTCGTCTCTTACCTAAGCTTTGGAGAAGATTCGTTGATGACACTGGTGTTGTCTGGTCTCATGGTCCGGCCGAGCTGGATCGCTTCTTCTGTCATCTCATTAACCAATCCGCCGCCATTAAATTCACGATGGAAAAAGAAGTTAATGGTTGTCTTCCGTTCTTGGATGTTCTCATCTCTAAAAAGGTGGATGGTTCGTTTTCTCATCAGGTTTATAGAAAGAAGACGCATACTGAGCAATATTTGCATGCTTCTTCTCATCATTTCCCCGCTTAGAAGTTAGGAGTGCTCAGCACGCTTGCCACCCGTGCCGTTAGGATTTCGGATGAGGAGAGCCTGGAGAAGGAGAAGGCTCACCTCCTTGATGTCTTTGAGAAGAATGGTTACAATAGACGCCTCGGTCATAAAGCCTTCCTCAGGGCCAAGAAGGAGCCTTCTATCCGAAGGAATCCCGATGGTCATGTCTTGGGTGTGAACCTTCCTTACATCGAGGGAACCACGGACAGGATTGCGAGGATTCTGAAGAAGCATGATGTACCTACTACTTTTAGACCTCTCAGTACTATCCGTGGATCCCTCAGATCTGTGAAAGACCCGATCGACCCTAAGGACATGAAGGGCGTCTATATCATTCCTTGTTCCTGTGGAACCCCCTATATTGGTGAGACTGGTCGCTCGATCAATCAGCGGATTAGCGAGCATTCTGCTGACCTAAGACATGGGAGGACCAAGTCCTCGGCCCTCGCTGAGCATGCGGGAAAGACTATGCATCATGTATGTATAGAGGATGCTCAAGTCATTGCCAGGATTGCGCAGTTTCACCACCGCAAGTTTAGAGAGGCCTTGGAGATTGAGAAAAGGCCGATCAATCTTATTAGGGATGATGGCTGGAAGATTAGCAGTTGCTGGGTCCCTGCCTTGTCTTCCTAACCTTTTTTCCCCTTTTTGAGTCGAAATGTTTTTTCTTCCCCCCTCCTTTTTCTCTCTTTCGGCAGGTTTGTCCTGTTATTATTTGTTGTTTGGGTCCTTTTTTTGCTTTGTTTGAGTTTTGGGCTTAGTAATATTAACTTTTCTCTTTTTAAAATTTTTTTATTTTTTATGTTCATAGTTAATAATTACCATTAAGATTTAAGGATGGATTGTGATATATCAACCCTAGATGTCGGCATTCTTCTTTTAGTATTAATTTGATTTCCTATAGTCTTAGTTAACCTCTGTAATTTTAACAATTATAGTTCTAATATTGATTTAGTTATTAGTGATGATATTAATAGTCCTGGTGTTAATGACCCTTGATTATGAAGTTATATAATGGAACTAATTTCTAGAAATATCAATTATTAAGAGACATATATTGTTTAAATTTTTTTTTTTAATATAACTTATCATTTTAATGACTAATTAATTTAATCACTATATATGTTTTGTTCTAAAAAGCATGATATATCTTACCTTAGATAATTATGAATAATTTATCTAGGGTAAAAATAAAATTCGAATAATATTAATAATGGGTTGTCTTACTTATAAGTTATATTTGAGTAATAATAGATTATAGCTTAATTATTATATAGTATGACCATTATTATTATAATATTAATTTTCTTAATATTTAGGATAATATTAATATTAGTATTATTAATATTAGTATTAATATTAGGATTATTATTATTTTAATATCATTAACCCTAGATTAGGGTTTACCTATTGTAACTAATTTCTAGATATATTAACTATTGGTAGATATAGATGATGTAATAATCATATTGACCAAGGCTTTTAAACATTATTTATGACTGATTCTAAAAAACACGATCTATTTTACCATTAGATAATTATCAATAAATTACCTAGGATAAATAAATTCTATTTTTAATAATGGGTTTTCTTTTCTTGTAGGTTATATTGGAATAATAAGGGATAGATTATTTATTATATAATATGACCATTATTATTAAAATATCAATTCTTTTCCTAAAATTAACAATTGAATTTCCTTAAATTACCTTATTTTACTTTCTTCGATAAAAATTTTAACTAACCAATTTAGGGGTTTGACCGGGTCAAAATTAGCCGTTAGGATTTAGCTGTTGGAATCTCTGCACACTCTATTTATTCTCGCTACGCCAGATCAGTTCTTCATCTTGTCCTGACGATGAACCACACTGGTTGGTTCGAAACGCGTCGACGAAATATTGGTTATGTGATTTTGCCGAAGATTTCTATACAATGTTATGGATCACAGAAGTCTAAATTCCTTAATAATTTCCCTGCACGGAGAAGCTGCTGCTAAAAAGGTCCATCTATTCGAGCGGGCACGCATGCAGGTTACTAAGTTGAAATCTGATCTGGTATTTCTTAAACGTTGCAGAGATTCCTCGGTTATTCCTAACTTTGCCCGGATTAAGCATAATCTGAATGTTCCTAAAAATCATGGCGTTTTTCTAAAGGCTAGCTTGGGGTTGATCAGGTCTGAGATTTGTAGAGTTAGGAAGAATCTGGATCATCGATCCAGACTCCTTCTGGCGGCCCATTTGGAGCTGGCGAATCTCTTCCCAGCTTCTCTCTGGGCAAGGATTGATGCCTGTTCGGCATTGAAATCCCTGAGTCTGGAAGAGTCCCTTAAGCTCAGGCAGTCGGCAAAGTATAACAAGCTGGCGGGCTGTTCGTTTCAGGGATCAGGTCTTTTCGATGTTATGGGTTCAGGCAGCCGTGTCTCGTTTAACCAGGTCTCCTCCCTGCGGGCTTGGGTTCTTAATGATCGTTCTTCTGTTGATCTTCCTTCTGCTGGCTCGTGTCTATTGAGTGGAAACGTAGCGGTGGGGAGAAGCCGGATGTCGAATGCTGGATCAGTTTGCGGTAGCCATGGACCCGTAATGTTGGACAGCCAAGCATCAGGTTCTTTTATTCGATCTCCTTTCCGTTTACAGCAGCCAGATGGTGTCTCGGCTGGCTCAGTAGCTGTTATTCAACGCATGAGTTCTTCTTCGAATGGATGTTCGACTATTGGGTCTGTAGCTGGTGATCTGCGCGATGGCTCAATTGAGCTGTTAGGCGTGGAGAGCTCGGGTGGTTCGATTGCCCGTGGTTTGCGGAGGGATCTGCTCGGTGGATCTAATGAGCTGATAGGCGAGGAGAGCTCTGGCGATCCTATTGCCCGTGGTTTGCAGAGTGATTCGTTCTTCGATGAGCCGGAGTCGGGGTTTCCAAGCTCGTCTCTCCAGCAGGATGGTTCGGGGGATAATGAAACCGTGAGCTGGTCTTTAAGCGTTGAGCAGAATGTTTCGGCCGTTGATAAGTAGAAATCGGTGTTGTCAGATCCGTCGTTCCAGCAGAGCAGTTTGGTGGGCAATAATTCCGTGAGCCTTTCCTTTAGATCTGAGATTCCAAGCGCGGGAAAGGTGGGTAGTGGTTTGAATAGCGATAAGCAGAATTCGGTGTTTCGAGATCCGTCGATCCAGCAGAACCGTTTGGTGGGCAATACATCCGTAAGCTTTTCTTTTAAGACCGACATTCCAAGCGCGGGTAAGGAGAGTAGTGTTTTGAATAGCGGTAATATTGTAATGTGCGATTATAATAATGAAGCGGTTAATTGTAATAGTGTCTTAGATAATAAGGGAGCGATAAATGATAGTAGTAACATTAATAAAATCAATATTCCTTATTATAAACATACTAAAGTATTTAATAATAAGAGAGGTCGTAGTAATAATGTTTTGGATGGTTTTAATAATAGTTGCTGTAAGTCCGATAGTAAGGTGGAAAATTCGAGTTCCCTTCCTCGTGACAATAAAGTGTTGAATCTTTCGAGTTTTTCCTTCCCGCCTGAGGTCTTTAATCTCTTAGGGAAGGGTCTTAATTTTGCCTTAGCTCCCAGAAAAATTCCGATTGAAGACATCATTTGCGATGTGGAGTATGGCATTAAGAACCTTCCTGATAAGATTAAGGATACGATTAGGCAGGATTGTGCTGTGACCCTGAGAAGGGCTAAGCCTCCCCGTAGCAATATCAGCAAGGCTGAGTTTGAGGCTCTGAAGAGCTTGAACGGGAATCCTGACGTCGTGGTCTTAAAAGCTGATAAAGGTGGGGCAGCTGTCATCATGGATAGAAAGGATTACAGGATTAAGATGTTGGACCATCTTTGTAACAGTGGGAGTTATAAGAAGCTTTCGAAGAATCCCCTCAAGAAGGTTTCCAGAGCGGTCGCTCTTGCGATCAAGTCGTGCAATTCCACGACTCCTCTGGCCCAGAAGCTTATTGAAGGTAACCCCATCACTCCTAGGATTTATGGTCTTCCTAAAATCCATAAGGATGGGGTCCCCCTTAGACCCATTGTCAATACCATCGGTGGTCCTACTTACCTCCTGGCCAAGTTCCTCGCTGCAAAGTTGAGACCCTTGGTTGGGCAGACTGAGTCCTTTGTCAAAGACTCGGCTTCCTTTATTGAGGATCTTAAGAAAATTAATCTTGAGCCCGAGGACATTTTGGTCAGTTTCGACGTGGTCTCTCTTTATACTTGCATTCCTATCAATGAGGCCTTGATGGTTATTAATAAGCTAACTGACCCGGATACGGCTAAGTTAGTTGAGCTGTGCCTTACCTCTACATTTTTTAGCTTCGAGGGAGAATTCTATGAGCAAACTTGCGGAGTTGCCATGGGATCCCCCTTGTCCCCTGTCGTCGCTAATCTCTTCATGGAGGATTTTGAGTCGAAGGCTTTGGCCTCCTCTCGTCTCTTACCTAAGCTTTGGAGAAGATTCGTTGATGACACTGGTGTTGTCTGGTCTCATGGTCCGGCCGAGCTGGATCGCTTCTTCTGTCATCTCAATAACCAATCCGCCGCCATTAAATTCACGATGGAAAAAGAAGTTAATGGTTGTCTTCCGTTCTTGGATGTTCTCATCTCTAAAAAGGTGGATGGTTCATTTTCTCATCAAGTTTATAGAAAGAAGACGCATACTGAGCAATACTTGCATGCTTCTTCTCATCATTTCCCCGCTCAGAAGTTAGGAGTGCTTAGCACGCTTGCCACCCGTGCCGTTAGGATTTCGGATGAGGAGAGCCTGGAGAAGGAGAAGGCTCACCTCCTTGATGTCTTTGAGAAGAATGGTTACAATAGACGCCTCGGTCATAAAGCCTTCCTCAGGGCCAAGAAGGAGCCTTCTATCCGAAGGAATCCCGATGGTCATATCTTGGGTGTGAACCTTCCTTACATCGAGGGAACCACGGACAGGATTGCGAGGATTCTGAAGAAGCATGATGTACCTACTACTTTTAGACCTCTCAGTACTATCCGTGGATCCCTCAGATCTGTGAAAGACCCGATCGACCCTAAGGACATGAAGGGCGTCTATATCATTCCTTGTTCCTGTGGAACCCCCTATATTGGTGAGACTGGTCGCTCGATCAATCAGCGGATTAGCGAGCATTCGGCTGACTTAAGACATGGGAGGACCAAGTCCTCGGCCCTCGCTGAGCATGCGGGAAAGACTATGCATCATGTATGTATAGAGGATGCTCAAGTCATTGCCAGGATTGCGCAGTTTCACCACCGCAAGTTTAGAGAGGCCTTGGAGATTGAGAAAAGGCCGATCAATCTTAATAGGGATGATGGCTGGAAGATTAGCAGTTGCTGGGTCCCTGCCTTGTCTTCCTAACCTTTTTTCCCCTTTTTGAGTCGAAAGGTTTTTTCTTCCCCCCTCCTTTTTCTCTCTTTCGGCAGGTTTGTCCTGTTATTATTTGTTGTTTGGGTCCTTTTTTTGCTTTGTTTGAGTTTTGGGCTTAGTAATATTAACTTTTCTCTTTTTAAATTTTTTTTATTTTTTATGTTCATAGTTAATAATTACCATTAAGATTTAAGGATGGATTGTGATATATCAACCCTAGATGTCGGCATTCTTCTTTTAGTATTAATTTGATTTTCTATAGTCTTAGTTAACCTCTGTAATTTTAACAATTATAGTTCTAATATTGATTTAGTTATTAGTGATGATATTAATAGTCCTGGTGTTAATGACCCTTGATTATGAAGTTATATAATGGAACTAATTTCTAGAAATATCAATTATTAAGAGACATATATTGTTTAAATTTTTTTTTTTTTAATATAACTTATCATTTTAATGACTAATTAATTTAATCACTATATATGTTTTGTTCTAAAAAGCATGATATATCTTACCTTAGATAATTATGAATAATTTATCTAGGGTAAAAATAAAATTCGAATAATATTAATAATGGGTTGTCTTACTTATAAGTTATATTTGAGTAATAATAGATTATAGCTTAATTATTACATAGTATGACCATTATTATTATAATATTAATTTTCTTAATATTTAGGATAATATTAATATTAGTATTATTAATATTAGTATTAATATTAGGATTATTATTATTTTAATATCATTAACCCTAGATTAGGGTTTACCTATTGTAACTAATTTCTAGATATATTAACTATTGGTAGATATAGATGATGTAATAATCATATTGACCAAGGCTTTTAAACATTATTTATGACTGATTCTAAAAAACACGATCTATTTTACCATTAGATAATTATCAATAAATTACCTAGGATAAATAAATTCTATTTTTAATAATGGGTTTTCTTTTCTTGTAGGTTATATTGGAATAATAAGGGATAGATTATTTATTATATAATATGACCATTATTATTAAAATATCAATTCTTTTCCTAAAATTAACAATTGAATTTCCTTAAATTACCTTATTTTACTTTCTTCGATAAAAATTTTAACTAACCAATTTAGGGGTTTGACCGGGTCAAAATTAGCCGTTAGGATTTAGCTGTTGGAATCTCTGCACACTCTATTTATTCTCGCTACGCCAGATCAGTTCTTCATCTTGTCCTGACGATGAACCACACTGGTTGGTTCGAAACGCGTCGACGAAATATTGGTTATGTGATTTTGCCGAAGATTTCTATACAATGTTATGGATCACAGAAGTCTAAATTCCTTAGAAATATTTATTTGAAGAAACTTTTATATATATATATAGAATTAAAATTAATATTATTATTATTATTATTTAAAATATATAAATATTTATTTGAAGAAACTTTTATATATATATATATATATAAATAAATTAATATTTTTATTATTATTCAAAATATATAAATAAATTTAAAATTTTGAAAATGTTTAAATATTTATTCCGAAGCAAATTTAACTAAAATTCTAATTTACTATTCTAATATTTTTTAGTTCAATAAAACTTACTGAACAATGAAAACATTGAACATATTATTTATACTAAAGACAAAAATGCTTTGTTACATAGGAACTGCTCCGTAGAGGTGGAAAACCTGTTCCAATGGTTCTCGTGTAGCTTTGGAACTGTATGGGAACGTTTCTTTTCTTTGGGAGCTACAATGGGAGCTTGGGAAAGTTCCGAGAGCTTTGAAGACTATTTTTTTTGGAGTTCCCATGTTCCCTGGGTTGGGGAATACAAAGCATGTAGACAAATATGTTGAACTGCCCACAAAAAATGAGGTTTTGTTGAAACCTTCACAGGAAGAAAGGTGAAAGACATCCTTAACACCAATATCCTTAATTGAGAAACTAGAGCAATCCCTTGAAAGGTTAAGGAAGCGTGAGACACCTCAATGTAAGGGCGATATCTGGGATGTCATGCTGATGAGTAGTCAATGTAAGGGCGATATTTGGGATTGATGTCATGGTGATGAGTATTTATTTTGTTGTTTATGTATATGTATTGTGTGCATATTGTATGTGGCAGTCAATGCTTAACCATTAGAGTCGCTTTACTTTCTTCTCATAAGAATAACTAGAGAAACATAGTAAAATTGTTCCTTTATATTTTTAAGGCAGATTGTTTCAAATATTGGTGATGTGTCAAAGAATTGATAATGAACTTGACATTTTAATATTTTATATATGTAAAAGGGAGAGACTCAGGAAGAGAGACACCCACAGAATATATTTATATATCAGAGAGATTATATATATAAAATGATTTTAATATTTGAATATTTTGATTTAATATTAATTTTGATTATTATATATTTTTTATTTTTATATTTTTTATTTTTTTTACTATATAATATTACTGTTCCTTATTAGCCATTTCTTGTAAATTTTGGGGAAACCTCTAAAACATGTTAAATTAAATTGTAGTTTTTATCACTAAATAAGTTATAAATCTATGGATTGAGGGGGGTGGACTGTTAAGGAACTCCTTGCGATAGGTCACTGGTTCAAATTCCTCGTGAGTGCTCACCTATCAAAAAAAAGAAAGTTTTAAATCTAAAAATTAGAATAAATTGATATCTATAAAGTAATATAGTGAATTCGTAAATCTAAATATAAAAATAAATTAATATTTAAATTAAATTAAACGTTTCTATAGACTGAAACTAGGTACAATATAGAGATTATAAATAAAATTTTCATATTAAGTCAAATTGTAATTTCTATAACTAAATAAATCTAAACATAAGAATAAATTCATATTTATATAGTGTAATTGTGAAAATTCATTTTATCTATTATTTAAAATTTATTTATTTAAATAATTTTAAAAATTATATTTATACTTTTTCAATAGCCTAATATTATATTAATTTTTTTTTTTAAGAAATATGATGTTTTACTTTTACTTTTAAATTAACAATTATCTCATTTTCTAAGTTAGTTGAGCTAGTCCTTCCCACTCTTTACATATTTTTTAAAATGAAGTCATTAAAACTCATATAGAATTAAAAAAATATTATATAATTAGACACAAATTATAATTTATTTCGTTATAATCTCTATGTTAATTTTAAAATGAATTCATTAGAATTTATATATATTTAAAAAATATTATATAATAAAAAACAAATTATAAAAAACCTTTTTTTAATCCTTATGTTAATTTATTTTTGGTTGAAAATATGTAAAATTATATATCTCTACTTCCTAGTGCACAAAGATGTTTAATGCTTTAGTCTACAATAAACCAGTGTGTAGCAAATAAGTACAATACTTAACTAAAAGCGTCCATCAAAACTCTAGACAACAAACAAATTGTAGAGGAAGTGGCTCATGAGTTTCCTATCTCTCTTGGTTTCTCTTTCTGCCACTCTCTCCCTAACTCTCTCACTATATCTTTCCATCTCTCTCTCTCTCTCTTCATCAATCTCTATCCCCACACCCCACACTAGTTGTATCTCTTTCTCCCTCCTCCTCTCCTTTGTCTCCTTGTCTCACTTGCCCAGACACTCTCTCTATGTCTCTCTCTCCTTCCCTCCTAATTCACACCCGTGCTCTCTCCGCCTTCCTCTCTTTTTCTATCCTTTTATCACTCCCATAGTCACTCTTTCAAAACAACCCCCCAACTCTCTCTCTCTCTCTCTCTCTCTCTCTCTCTCTCTCTCTCTCTCTCTATATATATATATATATATATATATATATATATATATATATATATAGTCTCTCTATGTCTCTCTCTCCTTCCCTCCTAATTTCCACTTGTGCTCTCTATCTCCCCTAGAATTTTCTTAATCTCCCCATTAATATTCTTCTCTCTATCTCTCTCTACCACCTCCATATTTATCTCTATATTCCTCATTCTCTCTCTCCCCCCCCCCCCTCTCTCTCTCTCTCTCTCTCTCTCTCTCGCTCTATCTCTATTTCCCTCCCTCCTTCGTTATCTCCCTCCCACCTCCCCCTTATATCCTTTTCTCTCTCTCTCTCTCACACATTGTACCTTCCCTTTCCTTTATTTTTCTATCCTTACCTTAGTTTGTGCTTCACAACAACACCCGTCCAACTCTCTCTCTCTCTCTCTCTCACACACAAACTATATCTTTATCTCCCTCTCTTTATAATTCTCTTTCCCTCTCTCTCACTCCTTCTCCCTATCTCATTCACACCACCCGTATCTTCTCTCTATCTCTCACTCTTACTCTCTCCCCTCCCCCACTCTCTCCATTTTTTCTCTATTCCTACATCTCTCACAGCCACACACTATCTCTCCCTCCTCTTTATCACACACTATTGCTTTGTTTTCCCTCTCTCACACTCAGTCCCTCCTTCAAAAAACCCCACTCCAATTTTTTTTCTTTCATCCTCCCTATATATTCAACAATTATCTCTCTCCCTTTACATCCCCTAGCCTCTTTCCCTATCTCTCTCACTTTTCAAATCCCACTAACTCTGTTTATCCCCTCTTTTCCTCACTCTCTTTATCCCCTCTTTTCCTCTCATTTAGTAATTCTTTATTCCCCACCCTCCTCTCTCTCTTTACCCTATCTCCCTCTTATTCCCTTCCAATCGCATGTCAATTATTTCGCATGCATTAAAGTCCCTATCTATATTAATACTATTATGAATGTGCATGGTGTTTTTGTACTAGGAACACACATTGTAGGAATGAACATGTGGTTTTTGTATGAGGAACATTCACACATTTTTATTGCTAGGAACACATAGAAATTTTTTTGAATTTATTTATTTTTCTTGTGGGAAGGCTACATGCACGATGAGTTTGTCAATTTGGATATGGGCTTGGGATCACAAACATGATGATTTTGGATGAAAATACATGAAACAAAAAATATTTCCAAAAAAACATATTATATCTTTATCTATGAAGTTATTTTTCTATAGGCTAGACAAATCCATTTTCCATGAAAGTATATACACATATAGACTTGATTGCATACTCTCTAAATACATAATTAAGACATATAATCTTAAAGAAGGGGTGTTTAATAATGTTAAGACTCTTTTAGGTTACACTAAAGGAAGGCTTTGCATTTTCAAGGATCAACGAGATTCATATTTAAAAAGAAATTGAGATTAAAGATCATAAATTTTGAAAAAATTGGTGTGCAAGACCTATACTCTGAAAGAAGAGGTTGTTTGATAATGTTAATAATGTTAAGGGAAGGCTTTGTAATACCTAGTATGAGGGCAATGAGTCATTTCATCCATGCTCAATGTGGAATTGACACGTGCTCATTTTAAAGTAAAAATGAATCAACTATAAATAAAAAACAACTTTGGCTAGAGTATACATAGTTAGTTTTAGTTAGAATCTAATGGAAATGGATATACATATTTGGTTAAATCAACATACACATTTGGTTAAATGAATATACACATTTGGCTAAAGGAATATACACATTTGGTTACACTCCAGTAGCTCGATTAATGGTTAATAGTGCAAACTAGTATGAAGTAGATTTGTTCAAGATATTTTACTTTAGCTCTCAATGCCATAAATAAAATATTTCCATATTTTTATTTCTATCTTAAGTAATGTAATTTTATATCAACTCTAAAAAGATATATCTATATATATATATATATATATATATATATATATATATATATATATATATATATATATATATATATTGAAAACATTGGTGTGCAAGACCTATACTCTTAAAGAAGAGGTTGTTTGATATGTTAATAATGTTAAGGGAAGGTTTTGTAATGCCTAGTATGAGGGCAGTGTGTCATTTCATCCGTACTCAATGTGGAGTTGACACATGTTCATTTTAAAGTATTTCATTCAAAGGCTTAAATAAATCATTTGAACATCTATATTAAATCATATATTTCAATATGAACTTAAGTGTATATTTATTTATTTATTTCATTCAAGGACTTAAATAAACCATCTAAACATCTATATTAAATAATATATTTCAATATAAACTTGAGTATGCATGTGTATGTTTTAATGTTTAGAGGAAAAAAAGAATTAAAAGTAAAATAATTTAGTGATTTTCTAAAAGGAAAGAAATGTGAAATTCATTTAAGTATAAATATAAAATTGAAATGAAATGCAAGATTTAAAAAATATTATTGATAATAAAAATATTCAATTTTGATAAAAGTAGAATATCCCACTGTAATATCAAAAATATATTAAAAACTAAAATAAAATATAAAATTTTAATATAAGCAACATAGTTTAATATTATTTTTAAATTAAAATCACTTTATATGTCAACTATATATATTCAAATAATTCATATATATAAACAATGAGAATGTGATTCATATTTAAAAAAAAAATTGAGATTAAGGATCATAAATGTTAAAAAAAAAAAGACCGGCAAGACCTATACTCTTAAAGAAGAGGTCTTTTGATAATGTTAAAAAAGTTACAATAAGGGAAAGCTTTGTAATACCTAGTATGAGGAAAATGTGTCATTTCATCCATGTTCAATGTTCATTTTAAAATAAAAATAAAATAACTATAAACAAAAAAAATGTTTGTTAAAGTATACTTAGTTAGTTTTAGTTAGAATCCAATAAAAATTGATATACATATTTGGTTAAATGAATATACACATTTGGTTACACTCCAATATATTAATGGTTAATAGTACAACCTAGTATGAAGTAGATGTGTTCAAGATATTTTACTTCAACTCTCAATACCATAAATAAATATTTCGATATTTTGATGTCTATCTTAAATAACATAATTTTATATCAACTTTAAAATATATATATATATATATATATATTCAAATATATATTTTTTAATTCATATATTTTTATATTTTATTTTCGGAAAATATGTAAAACTTTTTCGGAAAATATGTAAAACTATGCCTCTATTAGCTCGTGTTGATAGATGGTTTATGGTCCGCCGGAAAATATGAGGGTCTACTGTACCCGTACGGCACCCAACGGTTCGGAGAAGACGTAAAACTGTGTCCCCGGAAAATATGAGGGTCTACTGGACCCGTACGGCACCCAACGGTTCGGAGAAGACTTAAAACTGTGTCTCTAATCGCTAGTGTTGGCAGAGGCAGATGCGTGGGAAAGTATGAGGGTCTACTTGACAAGTATGCGTGGGAAAATTTAAAATAAAAATTTTGTGAAAATAATAATAATAATAATAATAATTATTATTATTATTATTATTATTATAATAATATAGTGAATACTCAAATATTTAGCAGCATGCAAGATACATAGCATTTTAGAACGCTGAAGGGCTGCTAATTACATATAAACGAAGAAAATTATAAATGTATATTTGATTAGGAAAATTATAAATATATATTCTATTAAATTGTTGTGTTAACAAAATAAATTTAAAAAAATAGCATTGTGTTAACAAAATAAATTTAATATTTTCTTAATATAATTTATGATGATTTTTTCTTTGAAAAAAAAAATAAATTTAAAAATAGAATTTAAAAAATGAATAAATATCATAAATTTAAAAATAGAATTTAAAAAATGAATAAATTGAGATTTATAGAAAATAAAGTGAAGTTGTAAAATCTATTTTATTTATTTTTTAATTTATTTAATAATAATAACAATGTATCGTTTCTTGAAAAAGAGTCAAGTTGATATCTCTAATCACATTGTAATCTGTCATTTTATGCCTTATATAACATGTTTAGGGTTAATCAATAGAGGTTCTTTATTCTGGTTGCGAGCATAGAAGTTATTCATTGTATTGGAGCATGACTGAGCAATTGATTAGACATCGTTCACGGATTATGCCACTTTTATTGTTTTCTGGTGCAGCTCCTAAACTGAACCTGGAATTCCCGCCTCCGTATCTACACCCAGGAGCAGACTTCTCAGAGGGATTTAATTTCGCGTTCGGGGAAGCGGATTGTTGGACTCTGCGCGCCAAAATCTGGTCAGTTTCCGCCATCTCTCTCATTTGCGCGTTTTATTTAATGGCTGTGTTTGAAGGCGCAATTATCATAAAATGGCCAACGACTATATTTAGTTAAAATCCAGAACCATGAAAATTCATGCCACTGCTGAGAAAATTTATGTAAATATTACTCTCAACCTTTTTTCCGAAAGCTATTAACCGCCTAAAGATGGCCGTCTTTGTTTGTTTACCTAATATCTCTCAAAATTATATATATATATATATATAATTTAACATCTCTATAAAAAGTTATATATATATATATATATATATATATATATATATAAACATTTTAGCTCCCATTATCTTAAGGCGCTCAACCTTGCCATGTCAATATCCATTTTCATGAGACGCGTTTACGTTTATCACCCATATTAGTGTGTTACTACATTTTAAAAGGTCTTAAAATAATTTATTTTATCATGAATAATTATGAAACCTAATGCAGTCAATACAAGTTTTGTTTAATTTAATGTCAAAATTCTTCGATCATTTGAATTTTTATTACGTATCTATGACATTATGCATATTCATCTTCATCATTCTGCTTTATGTTTATGGTAAAAGCTGCTGGCTCTGGCCTCTCCAATAATTTTTTTTGAAACGGATAACCATGAATGAAATTCTCATTTGTCAAATACAAATGATTTTACAGAGCACGAGAGGCCACAAAAAGAAACCAGGAAAATATAAGTAGAGGAGAATAAGAAAGAGAATGGGATGTCAGTAGCATTGAGATAAGATGAGCACCGACCAATGAAGGGGAATTCCGCCGAGTAAGTCAACTAAGCCCCCCTTTTGACTCCCTATCTCTCTTCTCTTTTGTCTTCACAACCTTTGACGAGGAAGTGAATGTGTTTGGAAGTTGATGAAACCCTTGTTATCAAAGGGTAAGAATAATTTTGTTTCATGTGGAAAATAAATGGAAATTATTTTTGTCATACTCTTACCATCTTGCAGGTAAGGGAACCAGCAATGACGAGATCCCTCCAAGCCTCCATTGCAGCTAGCTTTAGGAATAAGTGCATCTACTACAATGCCGAGACCATGACCCCTTCACAGGGCCATTGCAGATCGCCTGAGGAATAAATCTGTACAACCATGAGCTTGAGGAATAAGTGTTGCATGTACAACCATGAGCTTGAAGAATAAGTGTCGCCTGAGGAATAAGTGCACCTACAGCAATACCAAGATCGGGAGCCCTTCAAGGGGCCATTGCATCTTTCTTGAGGAATAGGTGTGCGAAATTTATATTCTATGCTCTTGAAAACTCAAGAGCTAAGAGCAAGATGCATTTGACACTTAATGAAGCTGCTCTTGATAGCTTAATATCCAAAAGCAACGAAAATGAAGCTTATTATGTGTTATGGAATATACACATTAAATTTTCAAGGATTAATTCTAGCATTAATTCAATTGATTATAAAATGTGATCGATTTGCTCAAGTTTATGCTTAGTGTTGCCTAGATATGAGGCTAAATAAGATTCCCATTTTCTCATTGGAGAAGAGAGAAAAATTGAAACAAAATCTTGGTTAAAATGAAGAAATTTGTATTTCTATATTTATGCAAAAAATAACCAGACTAAAAATGATTACTATAGTCCCTAGCCCGAAGGGGTAGGGACCAATAAATCTAAAAATAAGAATAAATTGATATTTATAAAGTAATATAGTGAATTTGTTAAAATGTTATTTATTTAAAATATTCAAATAATTTTGAAAATTGTATTTATGTTTTGTTAATAACATAATATTATATTAAAATAAAAATAAATTAAGAAATATGATGTCTTACTGTTATTTTTAAACCAACAATCATCACATCATTTAACTCATGTAAGCTCATCTTTCCTACTCTTTACATATTTTTTAAAATGAATTCATTAAAATTAATATACATTTTTTAAAAATTATAATTAAAAACAAATTATAAAAAATGTTTTATCTTTATAATAATATAATTTTTCTAATCCTTATGCTCATTCATTTTTGGTTGAAAATATGTAGAACTATATGTCTCTGTTTGCTAGTGTTCATAGATGTTTAACTCTTTTGTTTGTGTAATTTAATAGTCTGCCATAAACCAGCATGTACCAAACAAGTAAAATACCTAACTAAAAGTGTCCATCAAAACTCTAGGCATCAAAGAGGTTGTGGAGGAAATGTATGTAATGCTAGAAATATACATACATTTTCATTGCTAGGAACACAGATAATTTGTTGAGTTTTTTTTTTCTAGTGGGAAGCTTACATGGACGATGAGTTTTTTTGTTTTGGATATGGGTTTGATATGACAAACATGATGATTTTGGATGAAAATACATGAAAAATATCATCTTTCAAAAAAAACATACTATATCATTATTTTTTGAAGATATTTTTTCTATAGGTTAGACAAATCCATTTTCCATAAAAGTACATAAACATATAGAGTTGATTGGATACTATCTAAATATATAATTAAGACCTATAATCTTAAAGAAGGTGTTGTTTGATAATATTAAGACTGATATTTTTTTATATTTTTTTCCCCGTAAAATATGTAAAACTGTGTCTCTATTGGCTCGGGAAAATATCAGGGTCTAGTGGACATGTATGGCACCCATCCAATCATAATCCTAGACAATAAAAAGATTGTAAGTAAATTTAAATAGATAATTTTGAAGTTAGAAAATAATAATATTATTATTATAATAAATTAATAATATAGTGAATTAAAAAAACCCATCAATGCAAATACTTAACTATTTAGCTGCATGCAATATACTAAGTAAGATACTTACTTAGTGTTTCTCTTCAGAACACAAAAGTTGCATCTTACATAAGTAAATGAGATTCAGGGAGTAGCTAACAGACAGGGATCAATTACATGTAACTGAGTTAATGTTTTGGTAGAGCTAAACTACAAATATCAAGGAAATTATAAATGTATAATCAATTAAATTTTAATTTTAATTATAGCTAAATAAATTCATATTTATAGAATAATAAAGTGTAGTTACAAAATCCATTTTATCTATATTTAGATCTATTTAATCATTATAGCAATGTATTTCTTCTTGAACAATGAAGTTCACATTGCAATCTATCAGTTTATGCCTTATATAATAGGGTTAAGCAATAATGGTTATTCATTCTTATTGCGAGCACAAACTTTCATTTTTCAAACAGAAATGATTTCACACAGTAGCATGATATAATGCAACACTAGAGGCAAGGATAATAAATTAGGAGGATATACGTATAGGAGAATAAGAAAGAGAATGGGTTTTTTGGAAATTTGTACAAGTGATAAACTGGAAAGGTATGGGAGTAGACAAAATGGATGTGGTTGTGAACACTTGAGTTTGAAGGATCACAACCTCATATACATAGATGGGGGTTTGTATAAGAAAACAGGGCAGGGGGGATATTGCATTTATTCCAGTGGACTCAATATCACTTTGGCAAATTACTACCCCTAACAGCGGCACAAAAACATAGTCCCCACAGTTGAACTTAAAGCGATTCTGGAGGCCATCATGCATTTGAAATTACATTACCAATCCTGCACTCGCATCAACTTCTTCACTGACTTTGAGTTTGTGATGGTGCATCTAGTGAACCTTGTCAATGGGAAGGAGGGTCCTGAGCTGTACAATAACTTGGGTGCCACCATTTTGAGGGAGATAAAGGAGGATCAGGGATGGTTAACCAAATTTGTGTTGCACAAGGTGAAGGCGCACTTGAGAGTCGAGGGAAACCAAGTGGTCAACCAATATGCTAAACTAGGAGCCAGGAAATCACCCAAGCTAGTCATTGCTCCTTGGACCTTGTCTCTTGCCAATTCCCTCCATTGCAATCAGGAGCAAAATGATGAAGTTTACTCAACATCTTATGCTTGTTTCGACTCCTACAGGAGGAAGACAACATGACTCTCTCACACCCCTCCTTCGCTAAATGTGTAAGATGACAATGATTATGAATTTCGGGAGACAATGGAAGCATTGGACAACAATTGAACCAGTGGACCTTTCAAAAGTTGGCTTTGGGAATTCCATGAGGAATATCTGTGGAGGCCATGGAAGGTTATCACAGTGTTGATTGGGTGTTGTGTTCGCCATCAATGTCATACAAGGATACTATAGCTTCCACAAATATACGTAAAAATCATAATGGGCAGGTCATATTACGTTGTTGAACAACCTAACCAAGTATGTATTTCAAATTATTATTATAAAAAATTGCATAATTAATGAAATTGTAATTTTTATAAATATTTTTATTTATTTTTTAATTATAATGATTAGTAATTAGATTAGTTTGAATCATTCCTTATTATTATAATTTCTAAATATTTATGTATGCCCTTTTTTAAGAGATACAAGTAAATAGGGAATTTAAAATTCAAATATGTTAATATATAATATTTTATTTCCACAACATTTGCTAATAGAGTTGCTCAAAAATTATAAATAATAAGGATTCTTGGACAAGAGTGGGGGAATCTTTGTTAGATTTTGACATTGCCAAGAGCAGTGCTCGAAAAAATACGAGTTCCACTCCAGTAAGCTCTCAAAATGCACAAGGAAATCAATTGTTCTTTCTAGCTATTTGATAAGATGGACCCAACTAAATTTTAAGTACTTTGAGCATAATACCTTGAATTACTAGCATTATGATTGATGGTCATCCATTTATATATATGTGTGTGCAGGGCAGGTTGGTGGTTTGAACTTTGGACCAAAATTCCCTTTTAATATGTGGAAGCATTATACATAAAACACGATAAGGGTTTGCAAGGCACGGGGAAGATGTGTATCTGAAGGATAGTTCACATCATGATTATTCAAAGTCCTCTCTATGTACTTGTTTTGTGCGATGCACTTGCCATTACTCTGGTCATTGGCATTAAATTCAATATAATATGTTTGAATGAATGGTTTATGATATCATCAAATTTGTAAATATTTTTTAATGGTTATTCATATTTTTTAATGGTTGAATAAATAGCATTTTCTAGATAATATTGAAAATTAATTTTTAATTAATTAAATAAATATATTTTCTAATATTATGCAATATTGAAAATATTTAATAATTATAATTAAGCATAACTATTATATTTAATTAATATTGAATAGAGTTGTTTTATATAGTGAATGTAGTATAATAGTAAATTTATATTAAAATTAATATATTTTGATGGTTTGCAGATTTTTGTGGTGTGGTTTTTGAGGTTTAGAATTCGTTTATTCCACAGTTTTCATTTTGTGTTGTCTATGTTTCGAATCTAGAACAAGACTCATCCTCAACACTAATTTACAAAGAAGAGATGCCCTAGTTTTAAATATGTATCAAGGAATTGTAAAGTAAGTCAACTAGTTCAATATTAGGCTAGATCAGATTCCCTTCTTTGTATTTTAAACCTTGTGTTTTCGAGATCACAGACCTCTTTCCAGGTTTCTGCTCCATACAGGGTAACAATGATGGTTTTCATATTTCTGTGTGCGGTTTTTGAGGTTCATAATTCGGATATTCCACAGTTTTCATTTTGTGTTGTCTATATTTCGAGTCTAGAACAAGACTCATCCTCATGACTGATTTACAAAGAAGAGAAGCCCTAGTTTTAAATATGTATCAAGGAATTGTAAAGTACAACCGACTAGTTCAATATTGGTCTAGATTGGCTTCCCTTCTTTGTATTTTAGCCCTTATCTTTTCAAGATCACGGAGCTCTTTCCAGGTTTCCCCTCCATACAGGGTAACAATGATGGTTTACAGATTTCTGTGGTGTGGTTTTTGAAGTTCAAAATTCTGATATTCCACAGTTTTCATTTAATATATTTTACCTTAAATTTAATTTAAGATAGATAATAAAATTTATAGTTTGGATGGATTATATAGTTAATTGTATGTTTATATGATTTTAATGCTAATCATTCAAGATTGGCCAGCCCCAACCACTCTAACAAAGCTCTACAACATTCTGGGTCTTGCCAATTTGTACCACAGGTTCGTGTTGGGGTTCTCTCATATCACTTGGCCCTCGAGTCAAGCCACCAAGGGAGGAGCGAAAGCAAAATTATTTTTGTCTGAATCTCAACAGAAGGAACTCGCATAGTTGAAACATCGCCTTTGCTCTGCACTCATTCTCACATTACCAGACTTACAACAACCATTTGAGATCGAGATAGATGCATATAACTATGCTATTGGGGGATTGCTTACTCAACAGGGGCATCTAGTTGCATATCATAGTGAGACACTTTCAGACACAATCTGGAAGTATCCCAATTATGAAAAAGAGATGCATTCCATTGTCCAGGCCTGCCGACAATGGAAGCATTACATTTTGGGGAAGGAAATGGTCATCCACAGAGACCATCAACCCCTGCATTTCATACAGGCACAAGGGAAGTTGCAGAACAATCACCATAAAAAGTGGTCCACATACATACAATAGTTCCATTTGAATATAAAGTACAAGAATAACAACACCAATAATGTTGCATATTACCTCAACTGACCATCGATCATGGAATTCACCATCATGTTCAACTAGACTTGTGGGCACGAGACTTCTGATTGGCCACTTCTCTACAAAAGCGACCCAAAATTTGACCACATAGACCAGATGCTCTTGGAGGTTCAAAAAGTTCTATATTTTCACCTCTAGGATGCATTATTATGCCACTTGGGACACCTTTGTGTTCCTTCAAGCGAGCGTGCTAAGATGATTTGGGAAGTGCACTACAGTTGATTCGTTGGGAATTTTTGGGTCGATAAAATAGTGGTAGTACTGCAGAAGTATTTCTATTGGTTGAATCTTCGACAGGATGTCAGGAAGTACATCATATCCTTCACTACCTACGCCATTGCCAAACTAACCATTAAGAAGCAAGGCCTATATACGTTTCTTCCTACCCATAGTTAACCTTGGGAATCCATCTCCATGCATTACATGTTGCGCTTTCCTTCTACTAAGCAGGGAAATAAATGTGTTTTTGTGGTCGTCGATAGATTCTCGAAGATGGCCATTATGGCAGCTGGAAAGAATAATATCACAGCAAAAGTCATTGCTAAGTTCTTCTTTGAATGAGTGTGGGTACACTTCAGGATCCCACAGTCCATAATATTAGATCGAGACAACAGGTTCCTCAGTAGATTTTGGTCTAGTGTCTGGTCGATGCTGGAGACCAAGCTCACTAAGTCCACGACTTTCCATCCCCAAACTAGTGGCCAGACAGAGGTTGTAAACAGGATGATCGTACATTTTGCGCATGTAAAACTCAAATAATCCATGCACATGGGATGAGAGCCTCCCCTATGTCTAGCACAACCATAACCAGGCTCTCTACAACTCGACTGAGCCTAACCCTTTTCAAGTGGGCTTGGGATTCTAGCCATTATGTCCCATTGATGTGGATATACCATTTGCAGCTACTTAGGAAGTTTAATCTCATGTCTAGTCCAATTATGACAAGGAAAAAAACTTCATTGAGCACATTCAAGAGATCCTCCAATAGGTCCATAGTATCCTAGAGAAATCAAATGCCAAGTACAAGTAACGACATGATCAACATCAGGTGCCACATAAGTTTCAGGTGGGTGATAAAGTCTGGTTGCATTTACAGAAGGAACGCCTTACTGGAGCCAATCGGAAACTCAGACCACTCTGATATGGTCCTTACACCATTACCAAGGTTGTGGGAGACAACGAATTTGAGCTCATAATTCCCCCATTCCTTGGCCTGCACCCAATGTTCAATGGGTGTCGCCTTCAGCAATACTTCCCACCATTGTCGGACATTTGAAACATTGCAGAACATCTCACACCTGTAGAGTTAAATCCAGATTTCATGGAACAAGACACCATTGATCGGATCATAGATATAAAGATCAAGAACACCCGATAGCAAAGGATCCAACTATATCGAGTTGTTAAAGCACGCCAACTCCTTCACCAGGGCAAGTAGCTCACCAAGGACCAAGTTCAACAGAATTTTCCTCATCTCATGGAGGAACTCAATGCAATTTCCACCCACCTATTCTACTTGGACCCCCACCATTGTTTCTTTTCAGTTTTTCAATTTCGTTAATTGTAGCATAGTTTACTATTTTTGGTAGTTTTTCGGGCCTTGAACTTCTAGAGCCATTTTGAGGCCTTAAATGGCATTTTTTGGGGAAACCAGGGCCAAAATAGATTATATATTGATGTTTCCCACTCGAAAATTGTATTCCTCAGATATCTTTCTAACGAGGTATTGTGCATGTCAAACAGAGATTATATGCCAAATTTACGACCCTGGGAAGTTGATGTACCAATTTATGCAAACGAAGCCTATAGTTTTAGCACTTCATCTCCTAAAGTTAGGTTAATGGATGTTTACTATTTTCCATTGTTTCTCAATAATAAATACGCCTTTGAGCCTCATTGTAAAACAATTTAGAGGCATGTAATCACCACATCTCTTCTCAGAGATAAGGCACCATCACCCGAGATAGTTTATTTCCATTCTGAATGTAAGCATATTTAGATCTTTGATATTAATGAAATGAAGTTTTATTTTTTTTGCATCTCTATGTTTATGGTTATCTCTATAATATGTCGCATTCCTGTTTAAATTCATATCAATAAAAAAATCACATATGAAAACATGTATAAGCTATTAGTTTTAATAACTTTAAGCAATTGGTGTAAAATATCATTTGATAAATAATTACTTTTAATAAAATATCATTCTTATAAAGAGTATAGTAAATAATATACACCACATACTTAAATCAACATACACATTTGGTTAAATGAATATACACATTTGGCTAAACGAATATACACATTTGGTTACACTCCAGTAGCTCGATTAATGGTTAATAGTGCAAACTAGTATGAAGTAGATTTGTTCAAGATATTTTACTTTAGCTCTCAATGCCATAAATAAAATATTTCCATATTTTTATTTCTATCTTAACTAATGTAATTTTATATCAACTCTAAAAAGATATATATATATATATATATATATATATATATATATATATATATATATATATATATATATATATATATATATATATATATATATATAGATATAGATATATTTTGAAAAAATTGGTGTGCAAGACCTATACTCTTAAAGAAGAGGTTGTTTGATATGTTAATAATGTTAAGGGAAGGTTTTGTAATGCCTAGTATGAGGGCAGTGTGTCATTTCATCCGTACTCAATGTGGAGTTGACACATGTTCATTTTAAAGTATTTCATTCAAAGGCTTAAATAAATCATTTGAACATCTATATTAAATCATATATTTCAATATGAACTTAAGTGTATATTTATTTATTTATTTCATTCAAGGACTTAAATAAACCATCTAAACATCTATATTAAATAATATATTTCAATATAAACTTGAGTATGCATGTGTATGTTTTAATGTTTAGAGGAAAGAAAGAATTAAAAGTAAAATAATTTAGTGATTTTCTAAAAGGAAAGAAATGTGAAATTCATTTAAGTATAAATATAAAATTGAAATGAAATGCAAGATTTAAAAAATATTATTGATAATAAAAATATTCAATTTTGATAAAAGTAGAATATCCCACTGTAATATCAAAAATATATAAAAAACTAAAATAAAATATAAAATTTTAATATAAGCAACATAGTTTAATATTATTTTTAAATTAAAATCACTTTATATGTCAACTATATATATTCAAATAATTCATATATATAAACAATGAGAATGTGATTCATATTTAAAAAAAAAATTGAGATTAAGGATCATAAATGTTAAAAAAAAAAAAGACCTGCAAGACCTATACTCTTAAAGAAGAGGTCTTTTGATAATGTTAAAAAAGTTACAATAAGGGAAAGCTTTGTAATACCTAGTATGAGGAAAATGTGTCATTTCATCCATGTTCAATGTTCATTTTAAAATAAAAATAAAATAACTATAAACAAAAAAAATGTTTGTTAAAGTATACTTAGTTAGTTTTAGTTAGAATCCAATAGGAATTGATATACATATTTGGTTAAATGAATATACACATTTGGTTACACTCCAATATATTAATGGTTAATAGTACAACCTAGTATGAAGTAGATGTGTTCAAGATATTTTACTTCAACTCTCAATACCATAAATAAATATTTCGATATTTTGATGTCTATCTTAAATAACATAATTTTATATCAACTTTAAAATATATATATATATATATATATATATATATATATTTATTCAAATATATATTTTTTAATTCATATATTTTTATATTTTATTTTCGGAAAATATGTAAAACTATGCCTCTATTAGCTCGTGTTGACAGATGGTTTATGGTCCGCCGGAAAATATGAGGGTCTACTGGACCCGTACGGAGAAGACATAAAACTGTGTCTCTAATCGCTAGTTTTGGCAGATGCGTGGGAAAATATGAGGGTCTAGTTTACAAGTATGCCTTGGAAAATTTAAATGGAAAATTTTGAAGTTGAAAATAATAATAATAATTATTATTATAATATAGTGAATACTCCACCATTTAGCAGTATGCAAGATACATAGCATTTCAGAAGGCTGAAGGGCTGCTAGTTACATGTAAAAGAGGAAAATTATAAATGTATATTCTATTAGGAAAATTATAAATGTATATTTTATTAAATTGTTGTGTTAACAAAATAAATTTAAAAATAGAATTTAAAAAATGAATAAATTGAGATTTATAGAAAATAAAGTGAAGTTGTAAAATCTATTTTAATTTTTTTTAAATTTATTTAATAATAATAACAATGTGTTGCTTTTTGAAAAAGAGTCAAGTTGATGTCTCTAATCACATTGTAATCTGTCAGTTTATGCTTTATATCACGGGGTTAGGGTTAATCAATAGAGGTTCTTTATTCTGGTTGCCAGCATAGAAGTTATTCATTCTATTGGAGCATGACTGAGCAATTGATTAGACATCGTTCACGGATTATGCTACCTTTATTGTTTTGTGGTGCAGCTCCTAAACTAAACCTGGAATTCCCGCCGTATCTACACCAAGGAGCAGACTTCTCAGAGGGATTTAATTTCGCGTTCGGGGAAGCGGATTGCTGGACTCTGCACGCCAAAATTTGGTCAGTTTCCGCCATCTCTCTCATTTGCGCATTTTATTTAATGGCTGTGTTTGAAGGCGCAATTATCATAAAATGGCCAACGACTATGTTTAGTTAAAATCCAGAACCATGAAAATTCATGTAAATATTACTCTCAACCTTTTTTCCGAAAGCTATTAACCGCCTAAAGATGGTCGTCTTTGTTTGTTTACCCACAACTTTAATTTTGTTTTCCCTTTTAATATCTCTCAAAATTATATATATATATATATATATATATATATATATATATATATATATATATATATATATATAATTTAACATCTCCATAAAAAGTTATATATATACAAACAATTTAGCTCCCATTATCTTAAGGCGCTAAACCATGCCATGTGAATATCCATTTTCATGAGACGCGTTTACGTTTATCACCCATATTAGTGTCTTACTACGTTTTAAAAGGTCTTAAAATGATTTATTTTATCATGAATAATTATGAAACCTAATGCACTCAATACATGTTTTTGTTTAATTTAATGTCAAAATTTTTCGATCATTTGAATTTTTTTTACGTCTCTATGACATTATGCATATTTATCTTCATCATTCTGCTTTATGTTTATGGTCAAAGCTGATGGCTCTGGCCTCTGCAATAATTTTTTTTTGAAACGGATAACCATGAATGAAATTCTCATTTGCCAAATACAAATGACTTTACAGAGCACGAGAGGCCAGGAAAATATAAGTAGAGGAGAATAAGAAAGAGAATGGGTTTTCATGAAATTTGTAAAAGCGATAAACTAGTAAGGTATGGGAGCAGACAAAATGGATGTGGCTGTGAGTGTGTAAATTTGAAGGATCCCAACTTTATATACATAGACGGGAGTTTGTATAAAAAAACAGGGCAGGGAGGATATGGCATTTATTCTAGTGGACTCAATATCACTTTAGCCAATTACTACCCCTACCAACAACACAGGAACATAGTGCCCACGATTGAACTTAAGGCCATTCTAGAAGCCATCAGGCATATGAGGTTACGTCATCAATCTCGCACTCGCATTGACATCTTCACGGACTGCGAGTTTGCATTGGCACATCTGGTGAACCTGGCTGATGGGAAGGAGTGTCCCGAGGTATACAACCATTTGGGTGCCGATATTTTGAGGGAGATAAAGGAAGACCCGAGATGGTTAGCGGAAGTTGTTCTGCACAAGGTAAAGGCACACTCGGGGATTGAGGGCAACCAGGTGGCCGACCAATATGCCAAATTGGGAGCCAAGAAAGCCCCCAAGCTACACCTCCCTTCTCAGACTCCTCATGTCAATTCTATCCATTGCAATCGAGAGCAGAACAAGGAATTTTATTTGACATCTTCTGCTTCTTTCAACTCCTATAGAAGAAAGACATCACGGCTCTCTCACACCCCTCCTCCATTAAAAGTGTAAGTATGACGATGACGATGACTTTGGGGAGACAGTGGAAGCATTGGACAATAAATTGAACATTTAGCACGCACAAATCATAATGGGCAGGCCATGCTGAGTTGTCGACTAACCTAGCCAGGAATGGGCAGGCCATGTTGAGTTGTCGACTAACCTAGCCAGGTATGTATTTCAAATTATTATTATTATTAAAAATTGCATAGTTAATGAAATTGTAATTGTTTTGTTTTTTTAATGAAATTATAATTTTTATAAATGTGTTAATTGTTTTGTTTTTTTAATAAGGATAAGATTCGGTAATATGATTAGTTTAAATTTTAGAAGCGATACGATTAAATTGGGAATTTAAATCTCAAATTTTTTAATATATATATATATATTTTTTTTTTTTTTTTTATAATATTTAAAATTAATATATAACATTTTATTTCACAATATTTATAAATTAAATTACACCTAAAGCTTATATAACAAATTCTAAACCTATTTATAAAATAGAACTTCAAATTATTTATATATACCATTTTTATAATTCTTCTAAAATTCAATTCAAATAAAATTATAAAACAAATTAAAAAAAAAAATATTCAAAATACCTAAATTTAAAGTATTTTACTATTATTATTAATTAATTACTTTTAAAATATTTTAAAATTATTATTATTAATTAATTTATTTATTATTATTATGAATTAACGACCTTATATGATTATGCAGGGCCATCGCTTTTTCAATATTGTAGCTGATGGCCATGAGTTTGGCTTTTGGAGACACCGAAACTCTTGAACAAGAGTTGACGTTGCTTAGACAACCGTTGGGACTATGAGCTGGATTTCGACATTCCGGAGAACAGTACTTAGAAAAAACAATTGTTCAGATGTGATAAATTCTCTTCAAAACGCACAAAAAATCAATTGTTCTTTTTATTATGGAATTTCACCATTATGCTTTGAATTACTAGCATTACTATTATTGATGCTGTGATGTCTCCTTATTATTAATTACTAGCATTACTATTATTATTGATGCTGTGATGTCTCCTTATTATTAATTGATTGGGGCTAATATAAAATTTCTATCTTCAACCAATAATGGATGTATTTATATATTTTTTAATCTAATGTAAAATAAGTCTTTATGTGCAATTAGTTTTTTAAATTGATATCAAAGCCATTGGTTATGGGCTAACTCCCTTAAAAAAGAGTCAGAGCATATGTAAAATATTATGAAACTAATTACTCTTAGAGTAGATTAGAGGTGTAAATATTCGAGAGAGCATATTATGTAGTTTTATGTGTTTTCTGCTATGATTGCGAGGATGGTGTGATTGCAAGGTAGATAATTTAAATCCAAATGATATCGTTGGCAGAATTCTAGAAACAAAATGGTTATGAAGGTATATTTTTCATATTACTTCAATGGGTTTTCATTCCTCAATGGTTATCAAGGTATATTTTTCATATTACTTCAATGGTTTTTCATCCCTCTAGAAGCAACAATGAAGACAACAAATAGTTATCAAGGCATATTTTTCATATTACTTCACTGGGTTTTCATTCCTCTAGAAGCAACCATGAAGACAACACTTACGTATGAACAGAGAGCTACGTATCAAGAATATGACTGATCGATTACATGTTTACTAGGGTTATGATATAACTTGATGGAGTTCACTATATGGGATTTTAAAAATAATTATAGAAGCTAATGAAGGCTTTGCAAACAAGAAGATCATATCAAATACACGTACTCTTTAACTAAGGGTGTTGGAGATTTAACTCCTATTTGTGTTGTGCATATTGAATGATGTTCCTCATTATTAAATGTTATTGATGTGCAAGATTTTTTATTATTAATTAGTTTGATTTGAGAGATTTAGTTCAACTCATATAGCTTCTATTTTGGTGTTTGGTTGAGATAATTTATCAACTAATTGATTCCGTGGTTAAGTTAGAATTTATGTCTTCAAACAATGATTGATATATTTATAGATGTTCTCCTTTTTACCAGCGTTGAAAGACTATAGAAATATAAAGAGACCCATTATTATCATAATGAAAAACTCAAATATATGCCTCTAAATTTGTGTGTAAAATCCAACTAATCATATTTGTTATTAAAATCCTATTTTGGCTCTTATATTGATTTTTCAAAGATGGTGGATATTATGATTTTAAATAATTTTAGAAAAAATTAACAAAATTAGAACACAAAGTCATTTATTAAAAAGGCACTACTTCAATTAAAATAACTAAAACATTTCTATATTTAAATTATGAAATCCAAAGTGCCTTTTCCTGGACGATACTAGTAGTCCATTAAAAATTATTTAAAAGAAATGGAATATCTATATGTATTTCCTTCTAGAGATTTTTTAGTGCCTTCCCGTCAAGATCATAGTGATAGACCTATTTGATGTGTAGGTATGGTGTATAACGCAAAACTATGTGTGGAAGATTATATATTCAAATATGAATTTTATGTTTGTATAATCACTTGAGCCATGACTTCTAGTTTCCTTGTATGTTCAGTTAATATTTTTTGCACACTGTGGATATTGTGGTTAGGTGCATAATACTACAAATCCAAAATTAAGATAAACACGAATAAGAAAATACTAGATGTTAAGTTATGTTTATGATTTATTTCTATATAAATAAATTATTAGCTTCCAATGTTAATGATTCATGTTCCTTTCTTATGTTTTTTTTCAATAAATATTTTTCTAGTGTTAGACATTGTAAAACTATAATAGTTTCTATGTTTCCAATAAGTATAATACTACACATAACTTAACCTCATCAAGTGGTAATTAAGTTTCTAATATTTTTCTATGATCAAAGAAAATTAGATATAAAAGTATGTATAAGCTATTGGTTTTCATAACATCGATAAAATCGTGGAAAATATCATTCGGTAAATAATTATCTTTAATAAAATATCTTTCCTATAAACATTATAGGAAATAATATACACCAACATACATGTAGATATAAAATGTGGATTGTTATGAAATTATTTAAGAAAAAAAGCAAGCCCATATTTTATAAAGTTTATATTAATATATTGAAAACATTTATTAAAAATAATAAATCCACTAACATGTATATTTTTGAAAATTATATTATCTTAAGACGTCGGGGATTCTTAATAAGTTAAGAAAACTATAACATTTTCTTAAACATATAGCATTTAGAATATATGAATTTTATTCTTTTCTAAACTCATTAATTAGCATTTAAAATATTTTTGTTGGACATTTCAACCAACAACCTTGTAAGAATCAAATATCCCTATCATCAATTTCATGTTCACACATCTTTAACCCAAGACTTATTTCTATTTCATTCTATATAAGATAAATAAAATCTCATTTTTTTATTACTAACTAATAAAAATATTTATTAGTTTGAATGTAAATATTAATATTTGTAATTAATTGCTCACATTGAAAGAAAAAAGGTCTCACTCTGCTCGTTGCTTTGTTGTGGTGGCTAGGGTTTGGCCCTAGCCAGGAACTTCCCTCTTGAGACCCCTCTTCTCTATCAGGAGCTCCTTCTTCAATGGGTTCTCCTTCTACAATTTTGATATGACTGCATTTCTGGCTTCAGATCCTCAGACCTAATTTGTTCGGGATGATCTAGCTTCTTAGTCTTCTATGAGGGCTCCCTTAGTGGCCACTTCAAAATCTCTTCCCTCCAAACCCATGGGTCCTCCTTCTAGAGCTAGGGTTTTCTCCCATTTTTCCTTTGCCTCTAATGGCTCTCCAGTGTCGACTTCTCTTGAGGTGTGTCAATATCCCTCCTCATTCCTAGTGAGTTCTAATTTGTTGGCACCCTTTTTATCTTTTAGTGACATTGTTAAATATTATTTAGGTTGCACACCCCCTGAGCTATCTTCCCAGATTTATTGTGAATCTTCAAGATATCTTGTGTCTGGACACCCCTCCTTTGGGATTTTAGTTTTTCTTCTCCTATAATTAAGGTTTCCAACATGGTGGAGACAATAAGTGAAGCTAAAATTTACTCTGAAGCGGGTCTAGTTTATAGGTTTTAATGGTTTTTAGCCTCAATTGGTTAACCTTCACTCCTAGATCTCTGAGCAGTTGAAACCTCATACTTCTTATGAAGCAAACATCTACCCACTGGAAAGATGTTTTTTCATTGTGGTTTTTGACAATTCTTATGATAAATCTCATATCCTAAACTTTGGCCTGTGGTTCTGGGTAAATGCAAGGCTTTTCATGCAACCTTGGCTTTCCTCTTTTTACCCTCTCTTGACACCTCTCCCTTTGGCTTTAGTTTGGGTAAGGTTACCCAACCTCCCTTTACATTGGTGGAATATTTTCTCTTTGACTATGATTGGTAATGCTTTAGGAAAATTTTACTATCGAGGTGTTGACACAAAATTTTACCTAAAGCCTACATATGCTTGATATGTGTGGAAATGGATTTTAGTAAGTGATTCCCTACTGAATTCAAGTTAACATGTCTTGGATTTTCATGGATGTAAAAACTAGAATATGAAAACATCTCATTTCACTGTAGAGGATGTTATGAGATTGGAAACTCCATTAAATCTTGTACCAAAGCTAGGAAAGTCACAGCCAAGAAAGGAAATCAAAAACCTCAATGGTGGGAGGGAGCTACCTTTGATCATTACTCATTATCGAAGGAGAATATTCCCCTAGCCTCTGGAAAAGTGGATAAGATCCAAAATGAGTCAAGTCATGCAACAAAATCCAAGAAGAGAAGAAATTTAATATGGAAGTCTCCATCAAAGAAAACTTTGCAACTATCTCTTCCTTGGTAATTGCCATCACTCATTGTGAACAGTGCATGCACAGAGGTAGTCCAAACTCAAAGTAAGGGAATGATTAGCCTGAGTCATTTCCTGCCCCTTCGAAAAGACCCACAAAGGCCCTCAAGGTCAAAGAAGGTCTGGTCATAACTAAGGCAACCAATACTGGTTTCGCCCTTCTAGATGGACCCCAAAAGATAAGGAATTCACAAGTATTCTCATCACTGATCAATGACCATGGGGACGAAATATCCACAAATATCACATCGTTTATGGACAACAACAAAAGGGATAAAAGTACTAAATGTGTTGACCCTCCAAAGCTCATGGCCCCCCATGTCAATAATGGAAAAGTAATTTCGTGGGCCAACCAGGTAGAGGTAGTTCTTCCTCTTTTAGAATGCAAGGCGAATATTAATAAACAAGCTTCATTACAGATGGGAAATACTATCAAATCAACGAAAAGTTGGAATTAAACCCATGTCAAAAGGAAGATGAAGGATTCTTAAAGAAAGGTGAAAATGCAACAAAAAAATTACAAAATAGGAATGTACTACAAATTGATTTGGAGTTTAGGGGTGTTTTAGAAAAATTTCAAATGGAATAGTTTTAGTTGAAAAATAATATGTGATAGCCTTGCAAGATTTTGGGATGTTCCTGCATGTTTTAGCCCGAACCTTAAATAATTATGGGATTATGTGCTCTCAAATATTGTAATGGATTCAATATTTTATTAATACAAACTTTTAACCATTCCTTAAAAAAAAATTAAGATTTGTAAATAATTGTGCTTTATTTCCATGAATTTTTTTCTATTTCATGTTATGTGGCCAATTATTACTTTTATTCAGCAAACCCTCTTGTTTCTCATCATATAATTTTACATTATTTCCTCAAGGAATTTTCTATTCTTTTTTATGTAGCCAACTATTACTCTCATTGATTAATTGCTCATGTTTTTCATAATATCACAACATTGGCATAAATACTGAAGGATTAATGTGAAGTGTCATACAAATTAAGAGTACCTCTTATTGTCATCAACTTATGATATATGTTCTTAATAATTGATGTGATCATTTTTATGTCATCTAAGAGGATGTGATCATTACATGTCTAAATTTATTATATAGCATGTTTTTATATTTTGTACTCAAAGTTGATGCATTGTATGACATATATAGTTTATTTTATAATTATAAATGTGTAAGATGCAAAAAATATAGAGATATTGTACAAATGAGCTTTAGATGTGTAGTTGGGTATGTGGAGATATAAAAATGTTGTAGTGTAAATGGATAAAATTTTTCATGTCCTTTATTTTCAAAGGTTAGGTTAGGTTAGGGGCATCTTCACATGATAGGTTAGAAGCAAGGCACTGTAATATGAGGGAAATTTTGAAAAAAAAATGGAGAAAGAAAAGTGAAGACATTTTTTTTATATTGGTAAACAAAATGGTATGTGAAAATAACACATATTAAGAAATAGAATATATATAATTTTTTATTTTTATTTATTATGAAAAAGGTAAAAATATAATTTAAAATTAACATTTTTAATGAAACTTTTAAAAGGAAATGAGTGCTTTATATGATTCACATACATATAACCTAATATACTAAAGAGAGGGGATTAGGTATAATACATTTCTTCCCTTTTAGAAAAAGTTCAAAAACCATTGAAAGACTATTGAAAAACTAAGAGGAGCCATTATTACCATAATGAAAAACTCAAATATGCGTTGTGTGAAAAATCCAACTAACCGTCTTTGTTTTTAAATTCCTCTTTTGGCTATCATATTGATTTTTGAAAGAGGTTTTGATATTGTGATTTAAGTCACTTTACAAAAAAATAGCTAGATTAAAACCCAAAGCCACTTATTTAAAAAGACACTATTTCAACTAAAAAAAATGAAATATTTTTATATTTAAATTATGAAAAAGAAAGAAGACATTTTTTAATTTCTTCATTCTTAATTTTTAGAGTCCATTAGCTCAACTTTCTCATCTACTATAAGAATATGTATTTTAATTACCATATCATTTCCAACTGATCAATATTTAGCTAAAAAAATCAAGTGCTCAGAATTGGTCAAACATTGAACAACTGCGTCCATCTCAATGATACGATCCCAACAAAACTTGTTTCACTCAAAACGGAGCTCGTATGTGGAAGATATTGTGTTCTGTCTGCTTTTCCAAACATAGCAATTTTGAAAAAAAGAAGGTACAATCATTGCACAGTCAACAGTCTATATAGTTTATGTGGCAAGTGACTGGATAGGTAAAAGGGTGGGTCAATGTCTAGTAAGGTCTCGCCAAGTGGCACATTGTGGTTGGTTAATGGTTTGATGAGCTAGGTTGATCTTATTGGGTGGATGAGGACCAACGAGGAGGAGACATGTGGGGTGCCATGTGTCCCTCCCTAAAGGAATGGAATCTATCAGCACCCAGTGTAAAATTTTTATGTGCAGGTCAGTGGAGTTGAACCAGTGACCTTGCCTGTAGAAGCCCACAGTCTTTCTGTTCTACTAGGCTGGTGGTTCTTACAAGGCTATGGTCACAAAATGTATTTGATGTGTTAACACTTGATGGTTGGGGGGAGGAGAGGGCTAGCCCCGTCCCATGTGACCATCTTCAAAAAACCATAGGCCGACGCCAATCCCAAATCGCTAGCATTCACCTATCCGTATGTGACCACACCATGTAAAATTGTCACCATTTATGCTAACCGTGTGCGATTAGTGCTAACTACATATTAACAACTAATTAATCCAAGCTTATCATTAATTAATTACACAATTAAGATGGCGACAGTTTTGGCATTCCTCTAGTTTTAGTGGGGAATTCCTAGGAGAAATTGAATAAGCCATAACTTTTGCAACTTTCGACTAAATTGGGATGAAAAAAGGCATTCCTAGATGATTTTGATGTTATGAGCACATTGAAGTATGTTTGAAGAGTAGTAGAGCATTGCAAACAATTTTTTTTTTCCATTTTGAGCTATTATAGAGGCCCAAGCCTGTTGCAGGTGGAAACACCCTCGGGTCTTGGGTTGAAAACTCCAATAGAGTGGAGGGCATAAAGCATAAAGAAATGTGCAGAAAAAATATCTAAATGCTTAAACTACTAAAGTGGGAAGAGGTGGTATTACCCGAAGGTCCTACGTTTGGGGTCGATCTTGCAGGGTCCAAACCCTCTGCTCCTTCCGATGCCTTTATAACCTATAACTTATCTAAGAAAAGCATATACAACAACAGTAACAGAAAGCATGTTCATGATATATGAGTTAGATCATATGAGAAAATGAACAATTGAGCATTAATATAAGATTTATATGCAAATCATAACATGGATCAATGCATAAACATAATAAATATCAGGAATAGAACAACATTTCTTTATTGATGTAAGCTAAATGAAATGTGGGAAACTACAACCTGAGTCTTCCTCCAACTCCAAGCGGAACCATCCTCCAGATTCATCTTGTCCCAACCTCAGCAATCTTCCTCGATCGATACACACAAGGATGTCATAAGAGGGATGAAGGACATCTCAAAAGAGGAAACAAAGGTTTCCTATAACTTAGGAGTGCAGAAGGCATGAGGATTTCTTCAGAATTGACTAGGGATCAATCAATTATAATATCAATATCTCCTCTCTTCTCCCCTTACGCTTTCCCATAGAGGTTTATTTATACTTCTCCAATTTTTTTTTTTTTTTTTTTTTTTTTTGGGAAACAATTGGGCCACGGGCTATATTAGGTGAGTAATAGGTAAAAACTATAAACTCCACCCGAATTTAAGGAGTTTATTTATTTTTTGTGTTTTAACACATATACGCGGGTTGGGTATATACTGACCCACATGTACACACTTTTAACACAGGGAAAAGTAGCGTATGGAAAGTAAAACACTGTTTTTTAGAATTTGGACCAAGTGTGGAAAGGAAGGGTTTCCCTAGGCCATAACTAGAGCATCAAATCTAGCAAGAGTGGTAAATGGTGCTATACAAATTCCCCTTTATACATGAGGTCAGAAGGGGTACATGATGGCCGAAATGTATTAAGTGTATAGAATGAATCATGCCAAGACCGGAGAGGAGTTCACCAGAATTCAACCTACCAAGCCAGTGAAAGAGATCAGAAAGCAACTGTTGTTTGAGGCGGGCATACCCATGCTCAGAGATAATAAATCATGCTGGCATGTCAAGTACAAAAGGAGATCCAATATGTATACAAGTATAAAGGAACTGGAAATACATATTGGATCATCTGATCATATCCAGATAAGTACATGTCTCAATATCACATATAAAGAACTGATCAATGATGTTGAAGTAGAAAGTTGATCACTGAAGTCATAAGGCTGATCCAAAAAGTACCAAGTCAAAATGGTGAAACAAATGGTACTACATGAAACTTTGGTGCCAACATATAGGATGTCGCTGTAAGGAACTACAACATATAAGGTGAATGGTGTCAACTAGAAGAAATAGGAGAAACTAACAAGTGAACCAAGAAATGCTGATGCAAACTCAAGGTCTTCACCGACCATCATGGAAAATTTCTACACAATGCGAGCAAATGATTTGAAGTCAACCACGTGAGAAATCGTTTGATTACCGATCATTGATGTATGTCGTTAAGAAATGTGAGACTACTCATTGATAATGATGATGAGAGTCAAGGTACCTAGTACAATCTAACAAGTGTAAATAAATGAGTTGTAGTTGATCACTCGGAAGAATCTATCAATCGGGAGACAATGATGTTTTTCCACTATCGATAGCAAAGGAGTCTACCACTGATGACTGCAAACCCTAAGGTACTTCCAAATGGACTCTAGATCTTGTTCTCAAAGCAATGAGTTGAATTCAATGGAAAAAATATGCTAGAAGGAAGGCATTAAGGCATCATTCATCAATCCAGCGTGAGTGTAACCCACAGGCCAATAATGTGGAAGGCATCATATGAATAAAGATGTAGTAACCCAACCGAAGCATGTTTCTGGCGTACACAATATGTAGGTAGTGCATGATAGAAACCCTTTGAACCAACCAATAATGAAAGCTGACATAGAGGCGAGGAATCCACCAATAGGGTCAAATGGAAACCAAGGTATTGCATGAATCCAAATGTATGATAATGAAATTTGACGTCGAACACAAGGGAAATCACTCAGTCCAAGGCCCAAGATACTAATTGATGCTGAGCACAAGGTTATCTATCAATAATGAAAATAGGGCTAGGGTGCGACTCTAGATATGCACTCAAAGCAATTTTTCGTAGTCGATAAGAGCAAGACCCGCCAGCAAGAAGTCAATGGAGACCTTCTCAAACTAGCATGAGAAAAGGAACAAATAGTTGATGTGATAGCGAACATGACTCGGACAACCAGGGATGGCCGACTAAAAAATAGGTCAAAAGATACCGCAGAAAGGCTGACTCAGTTTTACTTCCCTTGAACAAACGCACGACTCAAATGTGACTACATGGAAGCATATGGTAACTTTGTATAAGTTTGTCAAGCATGAGACATAAGGAAACTCTCCATATCATTGGAAGATATAACCAATCAGAGGAGTACTGACTCAATAACAAGGTTAAGGCTCTCCTAAGTGAAGCTAAAGCACATCCCAATGGAGGAAATACTTATTTTTTGAGTGCTTTGTTCAAGGGTGACACAACTGACTCTAGCTACCATCAATTATGGAAATAATGTCCCATTCTCACTCTTTTTGGGATATATAATTTTTTTGTCTTTTTCATATTCATGAAGCCTGAAAAGAGTAAAAGAATGCTATAGTACAGTGGAAAGAATGAGTGTCCAAATACAGATGCACTAGTTCTTGGGAGGGGAACATTCTTATGCTCAATGTAAGGTGATGAAACTGGTTAATGACACTCAAAGGAATGTTCTTTCCACAGGTAAGAAGGTGTGTCAAGTTGTAGAGGCTAAGTGATTACAAGGTTGATTTTGTAGAAGACATGGTCAAAAGGTGGCTAAAACACGAGTCCAAATGAAGCTGGCTCAAGGCCAAAAGGTACAAATGGTCAACATAAAATGCAGCAGTACGACTCAATACAAAGGAGCTTCTAGGGTATAAATCCAAAATAATAGCGAAGAAGAAAGAGAATGAGTCTTCAACGCACAAGTCATGGTGGGACTAAAGAGGACTCCCGAGCCTACGCAATATAGCAGCATGGGCAACATATGCTAGCGAGGATCTAACTAAGATGCCCATGTAAAGGTTGGATCTACCATCATATCAAGATTTTATAAGCTGACGAGTGAAAATGGTTTTAGAATCAAGACATGATGGGGTCAACCCTATGGCAAAAATATTGCAGTATGGAGGCTAGTATGCAATATGTAATGGAAAGTGATATTCCCTATCCTATATTCTAGTAAGAAAATGAGACCTGCCAGAAAATGAGAACCAAAGTAATTTCTCAAAAAATATCCAAAGTATCCTATAAAAACAATCCATCCCAATACTCCAAGCCAAAAGGTCAAAAAGTCCCCAAAAAGAAAAATAAACATTAGAAAAAGTAATTTTCATTTGTCAACATATATAAGGAATTTTTTACTCACAATTTCTCATTTGTGTTTTGAGAAATTGGGTGAAGGAGTTGTGGATAAAAAAGCAAGCAAGCTTCCTCCATCAAATTCAACCGTTCCAACTTCTTCCAATCTTCTAGGTAACCTTCTAATTGAAATTTTGACAAGTTTTAATGCATTTTATATGTTTTGTTTCAAATTTGACAGAGGGAAATTATTTTTAAAATTTTCTCTCTACGTACATGCGGGTTGGATACATGTGATCTGCGTATAGCAAATCTCTATATGCGACTGTGTTAATAACAAACTCACGTGTGCGTGAATTCAAAATTGAAAAACACAGTTTAAATGATTCAAAACATTATTTCTTTATAGGATGTTGATTACTTAGCGTGAAAGAGAGAATAGTGCAATTGATAATCAAGTAATGGAGGATCAAAATGCATTTGATGCCTTACGAGGATGGGGATTGTTAAAATTATTCAAAATGCTGAAGATGAAGGCAAATACCAGGTTTCTTGAGATGTTAATCCACTGTTGGTGTGCAGAAGAAGACGCTTTTGTGATTGATCAGATGCCCCCGAGGATTGAAATAGAGGATATCTATTTCATTACAGGTCTTTCATGGAGGGGGGAGAGAGTCCACTCAACTAGGAGGACAAGAGGTAGTCTTAGTGTAGAAGACTACATATGCATATACTGTCCTAGAAACACCGAAAAGATTGGAAGCTAGATTCCAATCAAGCATGTAGAGAGTTTATAATTGAGAATCCATCTTTTTACCATAGCCAGGGTAAATGGTTCTGCTGCACTACATCAAGCTTCATATTTTTCAATGAGTCTTGCAGTGGATTGTCTCACTACAGTCTTCGATTGGTGAACACCTCAGCTAGCCAATATGAAAAAAAACTTACTTCTATCCAGAAGGGTCAAAAAAAGAACTTTGGATACAGGACCATCTTGTGTTCCCCTTTGAGAGAGTACCTGGGCTTCGTCCCAAGGTATTATCCACCATCAACAGCCTGAGAGATCCACAGATGGGCAGGTGGGCTAACTTAATGAAACGAATAGGGGCAATGAGGTCCCTATGACTAACCTTGATGACGAGTTTTTCCTTTGGTGGGAACAACAGGTCATTGTAGTCGAAGACTACCCTTATGCCGGAATGGATTTCAGAGGAGATCCGGATCTAGTGTTGTCACCAGATGCAACATGGGGTGCCATAGGTATAAATTATTTTTAATTTTTGAATTTTAAGATTTTTTGGATCTTATGTATAAATTAACTAAAAAACATTTTTGATGAGACAAAACACTTACAAAATTATTGATCATGACACAGATGTTGGACCAGTGAGACCTAATGGTATTCCTCGACACGTGTCATAGAAGAGACACCGAAGAGGCCGCAATAGAGACTTAGAGGACCCTCCATGCAGTCTAGAGAAACTTGGTGAGTTTAACTCACCAAGCACCTATTGTTGTTGGGAAAAGTATCCAATACGAAATGACTCTATCCCACTCTAAGGGTGATAGTACCTCAGCAACAACTGAATACAAAGCTATTCAAGATTACTCCTTTATGAAATGTATGAGAGAGGAGAAAGGGATCCACTAACCGTTATCTTCCGCTAATGGTTGATCCAATCTTCCCTCTTTGCTGCTTGCTCCCAGCTCCTTGCTCTTTCACTGGCCCAGCTACACAAAGATCCTGCAAAAGCACAAGAAAAGGGAAACTACAAGAAGCATACATCCATAACTGATTCAAGGATTAGAATAAATCAAATATACAAGCATCAATACGCCACAGAGACACATGCATATAGAAGAACCTCAAATGCTTTATTAATGGAAGAAGTAAAGTTCTGAGAGTGTTACAACCATAAGAGACCCAATCCAGCAACACCTCCCAGCAGAAAGAAATCTCCTCTTCACCTCCTTCAAAGAAATCACCCAATAGTTCTATGCACAAACCAACAACACTTCCTTACATTCACAAGATTCCAGCCTCCTTAGACCTCATGAGAGAGCTCTATATATAGGAGTTTTGGAGAAAGGATGAGTCAGCTTGAGGTTGGCATGAAGTTGACTAGTGTCCTCTCCCACTTCAGTTATACTTCAGTTCTTGAGTCCACTTGGAGTTTCTTGCTTCCACTTGGAGATCTAGATCCTCTTACTCATCACAAGGCGAATTCCCTGATCCAAGTGTCATTTTGGAAGCTTCCTGGGCATTTGACACCTTGCAGAATGACTGTGCCACTTGGCCAATCTCGCCCAGCGCAGGTAGCCTTCATTGCTTTTGACATTCAGCGCAGGTACAGAGTGGAGCAGTTGACATTCAGCGCAGATGCTCAGTGGAGCAGTTGACATGATCCAGAATTAGCTTGTTTTTGAGTGTTTTCAGGTGGAGAACTGACTTTCAGTGCTGTGGTTTGCTGACCTTGTTCCTCTAGGGGTAGGAACAACATGTTTAGGGACTTTGGATCCCTCAGATTATCGACATTTCATGCTTCATGCTGTAAGGCACAAAAATGTCTATAACAGTTGCCCCCTAAAGTATGAGGTCGTTTATCGGGTGAAATGCTTTATCAGGAGGATCCGAAGTTCATTCAATCGCTGAGAGGCGCCCTGTAATAAAATACAATACAATACATTATTTTTCATTCTGCTTTCATGATCTGGCTGAGTTGGGCATTCCCATGCTCAGCTTTATAAATTCATTTTGGTACATAGAACAGACGATCGTCTGATGGTAGACTGATAATTCTCTGCTGAAATTATCATCCTTTGAGTAGGATGATCATCTGCTGCAATGATGTACATAACAAATGTCTTTATATTTCCTGAATATATATCGCAGCTCGGATGGATGAAACTAGATCCGGGGTCTTCAAACTCATTCGATCTTCACTCTAAGTACAAGTCGATCCATGTGAGAATTGCGCTGAAGTCGAACATGGAAGGACATCGCTTGATTACCGGTCAATAATGTAAACCGTTAACAAGCGCGAGAGGAATCACCAATAATGACAATGACCCTCAAGGTACTGCAGTACAATTCACGTGGTGTGAATAAAGGACTCAGCATCGAACACCACGCAAAATCTTCTGGTCGAAGGCCATTGATGTATACCTGTCGCCGGAAGTGAGAAACTTGCCATTGAGGCATGCAAGCTTCAAAGTACTGGGGGGGTTTGTTCCTAGATCAACTTCTTGGATAATGAGCTGAAGTCGACAAGAAGCGATCCGTCAAAGGAGGGCCTTAATGAATCCCACATCAATGACAGGGAACGGAGCTAATGATTTTAGTGGAGGTGAAAACAATCTGTGAAATATGATTCAGGGTGGCGATCATGGGTGGATGAAGGATAATGTATGGCAGTGGATGGGACACAGTTGACTCTTTCTGAACATCATCTCTTGAACATATAACGACACTGATGTGATGGATCGGTAGCATTACCCCAAATGTGGATGGTTTGGCGAGGACCATGGTGATGAGACCGGTGAATGAAACAACCCAACCCGATGTGATACGGAGGACAAAGTGTCATGTTCAAGAGCGACTTGCTACCATTAAAGCTTTGAGGTTCTCCCAATTTTTCCCCAGTCATTTCTGACCAGTACCTCTTTATTTTTGTCAAGCTTGAGGAGGATAACATATGCTTGTTCTATAACCTGCCCTTCGGGCAAGCCCATCGCTATGTTTTAACGAGCCTAGCGATAGGGAAACTCGTTCTCGTCTAAAGACAAGTTTGTCGCTATTTAATCATTTTAACGAGTCTAACGACAAGGAAAACTCGATCCTTTTCAATTTTAGAGAGTCTGAAAAGGTACAGAAATTTAACTCCAAAATTCCTTTTTCGTCATCTAATCCCTTAAGTCCGAAAAAGTATAAAACAATACAGAAGGGATGAGTTTTCGATTACTTTAACGAGACAAATAAAACAAGCGCTCGACCTTTTTGTGTAATAATACCTCAGGTCCAAAAAGATTAAAATCTAGAGGAGGGATAGCTCTTTCGGTCATTTTAACGAGCTGGAAGGCCAAAACTCGACAAACTTTTCATATTTTACGAGTCAGATGAAAAGAGCTCAAAGAAGACTCGTCTTTTGAGGAACGAGTGATAAACAGGGATAGCAGCAGATTCCAGGTACAAGTTGGAATTTTCCAATCACGGCAGTGTCACAAGGATGGCTAGGTGAAATCACTCTTCGCAGCTGTTCCTCAAAATAGGTAAACAATCATATGGAGGTGAACGATTGGCCAAATGGAATGGAGGTGGCGGGTGCAAACACGACCAAGGCTTTTCATGGCTAATAAATTTACGATCACAATGGTTATTTACCGGAATAGGTTCATTTTTTAATGAGCTTAAACTCTGGGGGAAACTCTTGCTCACGCTTTTCTATTTTTTAACGAGCATAAATTCCGCGGTAAAACTACTCGATTATATGGTCAAATGTTTATTTTTTACCATTACTAGCTTTTCTCTTTTCAAATATAGTACTGCTTTTTCAATTGCTGCAACAAACTTTGTTAGAAATGAATAATATTTGCATGAAAATGAGATTATAACCCTAATATTTCACTTTAAACTGTGTAAAAAGCCATTAAAAGGTGTTTTTACCATTTACCATTTCATTTGCATTTGGTTTGTTGGAGCTCTGGAGGTGCCTCTTCCCCCTTGATTTTCACCAGCTGATTCCGGGAGATTCTGCGGACGATTTTCGGCGCCGTCTGGACCAGGTAGGAGCTAAACCCTAGCTCTTTCTTTTCATGGTTTCCTTTTCCTGTTTCATGCCTGTTTTCCAGTGTTTCTGAGCCCCTGGGGTTTTGCCAGGGCGCCCTAGGATCAGCGCAGGTTCCCCTTTCGAAACCTGCGCTGAAGGTCAAGCTGCCTTAAGGCAGCTTGACCCTCAGCACAAGTGGGAGACTCTCTGCCTGCGTTGGGCCCACAAAACTGAGTTTTTAAGGTCATTTTTGATGATTTTTTCGCCAGTTTTTCATCAAATCAGGAATTCACTCTTTCTCTTGTTTGCTTTGCAGGGAACCTTGAACAAAATGTCCCTTACATGGCGAGAACGAGAACATGAAGAGGAGGACATGATTGCCCTCCATGACCCGGTCACGGTGAACGCGCTGCGGAACTGTGGCCTGCTGAAGTTCTTCCGTATCTCTAGCATGAGAGCACAGATTTCTTTACTGCAGTATATGCTTGATGCTTGGGATCCTGTTAACCAAGTGTTCCAGATTAGGGGGAAGACCATCCCCTTGACCATAGAGGACATGTACTTCTTGACTGGATTGTCAAGACGAGGTGCCCCCATTTCCTTATCAGGTACGGCTCGGGGGACTGATTCCACCAGAGATTATGTCCGCCAGTATTGCAGGGAAGGTTCTCAGCCGAGCAGAGACGGCAAGATTGTTATCCGTGAGATTACTGATCGGGCTCTCAGGTCCATTTTGTTCACTATTGGTAGGATGGCCGGTAGCGCAGCTCTACATGTTGCCAACAGGTCTTATATGCAGCACGCCTTGGAGTGTCTCCAACCGAAAGTATTCAACTGGTGTGATGCAGTACTTGTTCAGATGAAAAGTCAATTGACCAAGGTAAAGGACGGGAAGCTGAAGAACTTTGGATTTGGTTCTATTCTGACTGCCTTCGCCTTGGAGAAAATCCCACTGATGCAGCCTCAGTACATCATACTTGACTTGCCTTCTCCGACCGAGCCACGCATGCAGAGGTGGGTTGACCACATGTCTAGGCATGCAGGTCAACCTCAGATTACTTTTACTGAGGCCTTCTTTAGGTGGTTCGAGCGCCAGGAGATGGCGTTTTCTGAGTATCCATATGTGGGTATGGATTTCCGAGGTGATCCGGATTTGGTGCTACCGGATGGCGAGCAGTGGGGAGCCATTGGTAAACTCCTTGACCATATTACTGTTTATTGTTCTTACTCATAATGTTGTTGTGCTTTATTCTATCAAGACTTTTAATTGTACTCTTGGGTGCATGCAGATATTGGTCCTGTTCGTCCAGCAGTTCGTCCGAGATCGCCAGCTGCTGCCCTGGCAGGGGAGCCTGCTAGGAGAGTTGTTATTCGCGATCTTGACGACACTGAGACCCTTACAGCTGTGCAGGAGCAGGTTGAGAGCCTTACTCGTGGCCTTCCAGATGTACAGATTGACGAGTTACCTTTACAGATGCAGCGGCATACCATTGGTGTGCCTAGACGATGGACTCGTCTCTTGCGCATGATTGCACAGGCCGTGACGTACTATCATGAGCACCACTAGGCTAGGGTGCCCCCTAGCATCTTTTTGAGTTTTTAGGTCATATGACCAATTTTGTCTTGGTTACAGAACATTATGTATGAACTTATATAAACAGCTTATATATATTTTGATTTTCGAGTTTTATTCTGGTTGATTTACGTGATCCATATGTACAATCTTTGATGATGTGTCCTTTTTATAAATGTTGCAAATGTCTATCTAACACATAGTTTGCTAATGAGTCAGTTAATGTGTTTAAGTTTCTTGAAATATGTTGATATTGAATTGAATCAAATCGTCTTTCCAAGATCTTAACCCTTAGGAACATGCGATAAATAGCTGGATTGCGAACAGAATATATACCATTGAGTTGTAGTATTACGAGCTGTGAGTCTAGCCTGACAATTAGTCGGCGTATGCCACGTGTGATGGCATCAGAGAGTAGTTCTATCAACGCGCTATACTCAGCGATGTTATTCGTTGATTGCCCAATACATACACCTCTGAAACTTACTAACTCGCCGCTTGGATCAAAAATGGCCCAGGCTGCGGAGGACAGGTTCCGCGAACTACGACTCGCTCCGTCGGCATATCCAACACATGTCTCCATAAGGTTCGACATCTGCAACGAACGAAAAAGGTGGATCACTCGACCAGAACAAACACTTTAGCGAAAACAAAATACAACAAAAGCATGCAGGTTACTATTTAAGCATAGTAACGCTTGAGGTACAACCCGTTGCGGGGCTGCGCCAGTGGAATTCCATCGTAATCCATTAACTCGTAGGCTCCTTTTGCTAACACCCTTTTAACAATATAGGGGCCCATCCATAAGGACTTGAATTTACCTGCTCCCAATTTATCGGATTCTTGGTCATAAAGCAAGACCAAATCACCTTCTGAGAAGACACGGGGTTTGACATTTTTGTCGAACTGAGCCTTGACTCGTTTCTTATGAGCTTCGTTAGCCAAAGCGGCGTCACGACGGGTTTCATCCAACTGGATTAATTCCAAGAAACGAGCCTCTTCTTCTGAGGTTCCGGGGAGAAGATCGATTGCGAGTTTAAGCGACGAAATTTCGCACTGGATTGGTAAGACTGCTTCCAGGCCATACACCAGTTGGAAAGGTGTGAACCCGGTTGCGTTCTTTACCGACGTTCGGTAAGCCCACAAGGCTGAGTACAGGATTAGGTGCCACCTTCTTTTATGAACCCCAATCATCCTTTGCAACATACGCTTCAGGACCTTGTTGATTGCCTCAACTTGTCCGTTGGCTTGCGGATAATATGGGGTAGAGCTGTCGTGAGATAGCCCTAGCTTGGCAGCTAATTCGACCATCATGTGATTGCGAAAATGCGACCCATGATCTGTAACTATAGCCTGTGGTACGCCGAACCTGGCGACTACATGATTGAAAAAGAAAAGGGCAGCTGTTTCACCAGTGTTATCCAATGTAGGCATCGCCTCGGCCCATTTGGTAAAATAGTCAACAGCGACTATAATATACCCATGCCCCCCTGCATGAAATCGATGCCCCACTTGGCGAAGGGCCCAACAGCAACTATCGGCTGTAAAGGTGCGGGTGGTCGTCTGGTTTTGCTATCAAAGATTTGACAAGCATGGCAACTTCTGACTGCGGTTATGCAATCTTTGAACATGGTTGGCCAGAAGTATCCTGCTCGTAAGATTCTTTGTGTTGTTGCATATCCAGACTGATGCCCCCCACACGCGCCTGAATGACAATCATTCAGGGCTTTTTCGGCCTCCTCATGGGTAAGGCACCTCCTCAGAACTGTATCGACACCACGACGGTAAAGTGTATCACCGACGATCATGTAGTCTTTTGCTTGGTATCGTATACGTTTTTGTTCGGAGCGAGAGGTGTTAGGCCTGAAATTTTGGGTTTGGAGATAAACTATGATATCTCCATACCACTCATCGCTTACAGATATCAGAAACAAACTTTCGTCCACGATTGACTCTTCCGATGTTTCATCGTTGGACGACGATGGGAGATCGCACAATAATTCTGCGAAAACTAGAGCTTTCTTTGATTTGGATTTCACAAATTCCAGATCAAACTCTTGAAGGATCGCTATCCATTTTGAATATTTGCCCCCCAGCAACTGTCGCGACAGTATATAAGTCATGGGGTTGCAATCTGACAAGATGGTAGTTTTCCGAAAGAGGACATAATGTCGAAACCTTTGAATCGCTTGAACAGCTGCAAGCGCTAGTTTTTCAACATAAGAATATTTACTTTCTGTATCGTTTAAGTTTTTACTTAAATAATAGATAGGATGTTCAATTCCATCGACTTCTTGAACTAAAACCATCGCAATGGTCGTATCTGCTGCAGCCAGATACAGGTTAAAATCTCTTTGATAGTCTGGGGCGTACATTAATGATGCTTTTACTAGACAATCTTTCAGAGCATCAAAGGAAGCTTGCGCCACCTGGTCCCAGACAAAAGGTACATCCTTTTTCAAAAGACGAGTATAACCCTTAGCAAGTTCTGCGTAATTTGGAATGAACCTCCTCAGAAAGTTTGCTTTCCCTTGGAGTTTCTGAATCTGAAGCAAATTTGAAGGTGGAGGCAAATTAATGATTGCCTGAACCTTACAGGGGTCGAGACGAATCCCATCTTTAGAGACTACAAAGCCAAGTAAACGACCAGAACCGACGCAAAACACACATTTGTGTGGATTGAGTCTTATCTTGTAGTGTCGGCAACGTAGAAATATCGCTCTTAAATGCTGCGGATGATCAGTCCGCTTTCGCGAATGAGCCGGAAGATCGTCGAGATAAGGTTGAACAATGTTCTTGATGTCATGGAAGGCATAATTCATTGCCCTCTGAAACGTCGCCCCTGCGTTCTTTAAACCAAAGGGTAATTTTCGATAAGCGAATGTGCCCCACGGACAAATAAATGCAGTCTTTGACTGGTCCTGTGGGCGGATATTTATTTGATTATACCCGGAAAATCCATCCATAAATGAAAAGATTTCACATCCGGCGCATTCATCAATTATCTGGTCGATGAAGGGTGTAGGGTAGTTGTCCTTCGGACAAGCTTGGTTTACATCCCTATAATCAACACACACTCTAATCGTCCCTTGTTTCTTCATAACAGGGACAATATTCGATACCCAATCGGTTAGAGGAACCGGGTAGATGAATCCAGCATGGAGAAGTTTTTCAACTTCTGCCTTAATGGCAGCGGCTTTCTTCGGGTGCACTTGCCGAAGCCGTTGTCTTACTGGTTTGACATCAGGATACATTTTAATTTCATGTTCAACGATACTCGAGTCAATGCCTGGCATTTCATCATATGACCAAGCAAAGACATCTCTAAATTCGCGAAAAAAAGCGTTATATATTTCCAGTTCTGAAGGGGAACAACCTTTGCCGACATAAATATTCTCTACAACATCTGTTTTAGTCGAGATATTTATGGCTATAGTCTCTTCAATATTGGATAGGTTTCGCTCGGAATCCACCGTGTTTACAGTATTTGTTAGGAATTCAAATACTGAAGGGTGATAAAGGTCACTTTGAGTATCTTCTTCATATTCCGGAAGAAGGGAACGATGGTGGTGATCATTCCATGGTGCCCCCTCAATCATCATTGATTGTAAGATTCCTTCGTCAGTCCCATGTACTTTCGACCAAGGATCTAATGGGGTTCCATATTCTCTAGACCTATCTACCCAAACGCTTGACGAGCGTTGATTTGGGCTCGCCTCCCATGCTTGAAACATTGATTGCTACAATATTTCTAAAGGGCTTGGGGGAAAAACCATTGAATGATCCATGTTGACCTTCGTGGAAGATATCATGTTGCAGGTTGCTACAAACGGTACATTTCCTGCATAAATAGGAGGTGGTAGCGCGAAAGTTCCCATCAATGTGGGGTCTTTCAATAATCCTACTCCGATATCTTGAATTGAATGGTTGCTCTCATGGATCATGGGAATGCTTCCTGTAACTTGTGAACCATTAGGGAGGAAATTCTGTTGGTCGACGATCGTAATCCCTCCTTCAAACGGGAATGCGATCTTCCTAAAATAAGTCGACACAACAGCTGCCATGGCATAAATCCATGGTCTACCCAGTAGGATGTTATAGTCAAGATTTCCATCAATGACTTCTACATCAATTTCTACTGTCTTTCCTCCTAGTTCAACTTTCAAGTTATTAAGGATACCGTAAGGGGTATAAGTCCTTCCGTCGAAAGCTTTTAATGTCGTCGAAGATCGCGACAAGGTTGGAGATCCTAAAGTTTTCCAGCAACTCATTGACATAATACATGTCGAGGCTCCCTCATCAATTATTGTTCTGTGAACAGTTTTGTTGAGTGCTTTCACTTGAATAAGGAAAGCTAGCTGAGCTGGTAACTGAGGATCATATCCCTTGTGATCAAAGGATACAAGATTGGAATCCTTAGGATCAACCCCACCAATTGCCGATAACAGCGCCTGCCTTTGGGTTGGACAATTTTGTAGCACTTCAAGAGTCGACATAGCGGATGGCGATTGGGCCAAATCTTCCACTATGTTATAATGCTGCGCCGCTCTGGCGCGAGGATTAAATGTCGACTTGTGTACTACACCCTTTGGCGGTTTTATTGTTAATTCAGGGATGGTGGGCGTTACAACTTCTGTCGAAGTTGTTGTCGAACTACTTGGTTGATCTTTACCTTTTTCGTTCGACACCTGAGGATTCCCATAATCTTTGTTCCTTGTCGAAATCAAAGCATCATTCTGCTGTTTTGAAACCGACAACATAAGGACTTGCGACGGGGAAGCATTTCCACTATCAACCAGATTTTGACCTGGGTTGGGAAATGGATCAGTTAACACAGCTGATGTTTGGGAACTTTTAAAGAACCTCTTTAACTCAGCTTTGAATGGGAAATTCTTTGTGTTATGATCCTTATCATCACATATTAGACATGGATAATTTTGTTTCCCTTTGCCAGGAGGGTTTGAAGAATTCTTTCCAGGGGATGACTCACCTTGTTTCTTCTTCTTCCCTTTGTTTTGTTTCTTCTTGCTTCCTGGTTGATTGGTTTCTTTGCCTTTATCTTCCGATACGGCATTTACTTCCGAAGCAAGAATTTCTTCTTTTGCATTTTGATCCGAATTCTTACGGGCTTTCTTTGATGAAGCCTTTATCGATTTCGTGTTTGCTGTGCCAATCACGCCATCACCGGCATGAGAGTCACTATTTGATTTAGGAGGGGGAGGAATTGAAAACTCTGGTCTAGGGGCGTCAGGTATTTTGTCATAGAGTGTGCCGGACTGAGTATAAACTAAGTCCAAATATTGTGCACGAGCAATCACTTGCTCCTCTGTTACGACTCCCCCCTTGGCCACATCTTCCGTAATATCCGGAAGTAACGACTTTATAAACCATTCAGCTAATAGCTGATCGGGAACATATGTTTTCACCATCCTACGACGACGACGCCACTCATGTATATGATCAGATATATGGGTAGCAGTTGTCTGTTTGAAGTTGGTTAATATTTCTGTTCCCGTTTCATACCTTATCGGTAATTGAAAGTGGGTTAAGAAAGTCGTGGCTAGGGAACTAAAGTTGTCGAAAGAGGCTCTTGGCAATTCAATATACCATTTAGCCGCTGGACCTGTCAATGTCCTCTGAAAAAGGCGAAGTCTTATCGAATCGTCGTTAAGGGTGTTCGACGAACACCACAGATGAAAAGTCATCACGTGATTCGATGGGTCTTCACCTGGATTTCCATTGAATTTAGGAATGTCAGATGGAAGTTTATGAGGAATCGCTGGCCACCAAGGGGCATAAGCAATCGGATCGTTCGTTAACCGGTGTAAATCGGGTAACTCTAAAGTTGCCACGAATGGTAACTGTTGATTCAGGTTAGGCGAAGCATAACCAGGGTACGATGGAATCGCTTGAGCAGTGGGTCTTTGCATACCAGCATAATGTAATTGATGTTGGTATGACTGATACGGTTGGTGGACTTGACCACTGTAAAGTGGTTGGTTTTGACCGTTTTGGATATACGGTTGTCCACTGTTCGCAAAGATCTGCTGCTCAGAACCTTGGTACACTTGCTGGAATTGTGGTTGTTGGTATTGTACAAGCCATGGTTGTGACGCCATGTTCTGTTGCGCCATGCTAACCATTGGACCAAGGTGTGGGGTAATTGTACCCGTTTGTACTTGTGTCGTCCCACCAGTTGGCGATTGTGGTTGTGACCCATGATCAAGCGACTGTTGCATTACAACCTGAGAAATCTGAGGTTGACATGTAACAGGTATCGCTTGAACTTGCGACACGGTTACAATAGCCGGTGTGGTTGGGATGTTCGTCACAGGTACACACTGTTGCATAGAATATACAATCCTTGGTTGTTGAGGTAGCATAGGTACCCAACTACTTGATGCAATTCCAGTATAACCTGAATACTGTTGAGAACTGCCATATGGATATCCTCCCGAAGGAGGTAATGAAAGGGCATACTGCCCCCCATATGGTAGCAATCCGAAACTCAGAGGGATTGTCAGTCCTTGAGGACTAGATGGCCCAAATTGACCTTCATGAGGATCAATCTGTCGAGTTTCAACATAAGAATTACCGGGTATTACTCCGGATGAACAAACTAGAACAGACCATACTGTCGAAATAGTCCCTTGGTGGACTCCTTCTAGCTGTTGAGAGCTAGTTGGGACAGCTGGTATGCCGGCAAACATCGTTGGAGTGACGGCAGGGGCTTCTGCTGTCGCTGTGTCATTTGACACAGTCCTAGATGATGACGGTTGTTCAGACATTTTAAGTCTATCCAATAGATTGCCTAGCGATTCTACAGGAACTTCCACTTGTGGTGGATTAACTTCTGATGAAGGAAATAGAGTGACCCCGACTCCAAAATGAGTTGGAGTACTTGCTTGCGGATCCTCTGCAATTTCCTCTATCGCAATCAAACCCGGTGGAAGAGGAAGACCGTCAGGTCCGTAAAATATTTCTGGTGCCGAAGAAGTGGTTGCTTCGACAGCGACAGTTGTTTGGGGAACAAAACTTTCTGGACCGGTTACAGATGGAACTGGTTCAGTTACACAAGTATTTGCCCCCAGACTAGGATCAGTATTACTGTCCTTCTGTGGCTGTTGAACTTCTTCTATAGAGGCAGGGTTTCCAGAAATGTTAGGAGTAACCGGAACCTCAGATGCAGTCGGAACACTTGTTCTAACTTTCAAAGGGGATTTTGAACCGGTTAAACGAGTTCGCTTTGCCCGTACTGTTTTCGATTCCGGGGACAAAGACGGTTGACTCGTAAGCCTCCGCGAACGACGGGGTTTCAATTGACTTTCTTCCACGATTGCGGATTACTTGATCAACTAAAATATTAAAAGGGGAAATTTGTGTTTCCGAATTGAATGAATTTTATTAGACGCTTTTAGACACAACTTGCTTTTTCACTTTTTAAGAGTCGAGAAAAAGCTAAAGATGACTCTAGTCTCCTTCGATGTATTAACGAGCCCGAAGTGACAAATGCTCGGTTGGACTTTTTCAGTTATAGAGTTTGAAAAAGGCCAAAAGAAACTGCTCTGGAGATCTAGGCAGAGGGTGTGCCAAACCTTTCGCAAAACCACAGAATACGTTTTACGGTACGAGTGGTCGATCTTCGTGAATGCTGTGTTCACTGCATTGCGATCAGTAGGGCGGCCGACACGGTTTCCTATTGGATAAAGGCTTTATTCTTATAGGGGTCTCCCAATATATACGCGACGGTACGTGGGAGCACAAGTCCGTATTAGTGCCACCGACTCTCAGGAGGAATCACCCACCTTCGTCGAGATCGACAGTCACTACGTTTAACGACGCCGGAACACGTCTCTAGCTTAGACCTCTATATGTTTGCATTATGTTTCAAAGCGTTGTTAGGTTCATTCAATATATTTTAAGTTGATCTTTTTAAAGTTTGCCTTTCAAGGTTCCCCACGAGATGTATTGATACAAATTCCTAAATGCAGTCTAAGATGAGAAGCAAGCTTTTTCAATCTTTTCGACTTATGAAAATCTTAACTACTGAGGGAAAAGAGAGACAAAATCTTTTCATCAGATCAAAGATCACTCGCTAATGAACTTTTTCCCTAAATCAACATACAAACTTATATGCAAAATGCAAAAAAATGCAGTTATTTCTTTTCTCTTCCTTAATGTTTGTGCGGCACAAAAAGAAAGCTGTTGTATAACTTTGAATTCAATTTCAAGTGAAAGCAAACAAGCTTGTCCAAAATCAAAAGACACCTTAAGATTTACTTGTTTTGACACTAGAAATATATAAACTCAAACCATATGACGAAAACAAAACTTCAATCAGCTATGAACAGCAAACAAACTAACTCTTAAGATCAAAACGACACTTTATCACAGGTCTAGATCTAAGAGGTCACAGCAAGACTAGTTCACTTTCGTTATGGGAAAATGTAAATGATATAAGAAATACACAAAGAAAAAACACAGTTTCTTTATACAACCGAGGCGGAATAGTGGCAAGGAAAGTTGGTTTCAGATAGGCACATTGACTGGTAACAGGCAGCAAAAACAAGAGTGAAAACAGGGCAAGAAACAGCAGGCAACCCCAGTAGCACAAGGCAAGACTGGTCCAGCGCAGGTGGGACACTGTCTGTTTGACCTTCAGCACAGGTAGCCCCTTCGGGAACTGCGCTGAAATACAGATAGCTTTTGTACAGCCTGCACTGAAGAACGAAACTTTCGTTTCTCTTGGTTTCCGGGTCACAGATTGCTCAAAAATTCATAGTTTTTGCTCAAATCAGAAGCTATCAGTCAAGGACACACTAAGGGATGACAAGGAGGATGAAAAGCTATCACTAAGAGCTTATTAGAGTCCTTGTGGATCAGCTCTTCAAATCATAAACTTGCCCAGAAACTGAGCTAGAGTAGCTGCCCTCTACTTTGTATTTGAAGGATCCAAATACAGTTTGATTCGGTACTCCCTTTGTTTATGAAATGAATAGCAAAAACACAAACAACCAACAAGATATGATCCCCAGCGGAGTTGCCAATTTGTTGTTGGGAAAAGTATCCAATACGGAATGACCCTATCCCACTCTAAGGGTGATAGTACCTCAGCAACAACTGAATACAAAGCTATTCAAGATTACTCCTTTATGAAATGTATGAGAGAGGAGAAAGGGATCCACTAACCGTTATCTTCCGCTAATGGTTGATCCAATCTTCCCTCTTTGCTGCTTGCTCCCAGCTCCTTGCTCTTTCACTGGCCCAGCTACACAAAGATCCTGCAAAAGCACAAGAAAAGGGAAACTACAAGAAGCATACATCCATAACTGATTCAAGGATTAGAATAAATCAAATATACAAGCATCAATACGCCACAGAGACACATGCATATAGAAGAACCTCAAATGCTTTATTAATGGAAGAAGTAAAGTTCTGAGTGTTACAACCATAAGAGGCCCAATCCAGCAACACCTCCCAGCAGAAAGAAATCTCCTCTTCACCTCCTTCAAAGCAATCACCCAATAGTTATATGCACAAACCAACAGCACTTCCTTACATTCACAATATTCCAGCCTCCTTAGACCTCATGAGAGAGCTCTATATATAGGAGTTTTGGAGAAAGGATGAGTCAGCTTGAGGTTGGCATGAAGCTGACTAGTGTCCTCTCCCACTTCAGTTATACTTCAGTTCTTGAGTCCACTTGGAGTTTCTTGCTTCCACTTGGAGATCTAGATCCTCTTACTCATCACAAGGCGAATTCCCTGATCCTAGTGTCATTTTGGAAGCTTCCTGGGCATTTGACACCTTGCAGAATGACTGTGCCACTTGGCCAATCTCGCCCAGCGCAGGTAGCCTTCATTGCTTTTGACATTCAGCGCAGGTACAGAGTGGAGCAGTTGACATTCAGCGCAGATGCTCAGTGGAGCAGTTGACATGATCCAGAATTAGCTTGTTTTTGAGTGTTTTCAGGTGGAGAACTGATTTTTAGTGCTGTGGTTTGCTGACCTTGTTCCTCTAGGGGTAGGAACAACATGTTTAGGGACTTTGGATCCCTCAGATTATCAACATTTCATGCTTCATGCTGTAAGGCACAAAAATGTCTATAACACCTATGGTGGCTATAGAGGACCTACTAGAGGAGATGCGATGACGCGTGGTGGGAGTACTACGAGATTGGATGCAACTATTTCGGTGGGTGACCAATGACATCATTTTATTTCTTGCCACACATCCTCAACAGGATCGATAGATAGATGATCATATATTTTTTTATTAGACATGATTATAGGCATAAGCCCTAATTTTGTAGGACATTTTGTCCTGATTTTGTATATTATTTTGGGCACAAAACACTATCTATATACAGACAGTTTATCATAATGATCATATATATACATATGATACTTTGGTTACTTTTTACATTTTAATGTGATGAATGATTTATATGCCAATCCAATGCTTGATTAGCAATAGAATCTGCTAATGAATTTTTCGATCATGGAATATGAACAAATGTGATATAAACAAATGATCTTTGTAATAAACGCACTCTTAGAAATTGGTGATATAAAAAACGTTCTCTCATGTGATAGATGTTATTCAAGTGAGATGCCACCAGTTGTGAATCCAAATAAACTACTAATGAATCAATATCAAGAGATATTGCCTCAAATAGTAAATTAATAACAATAGTATATTCGACGATATTATTTGAAACAGGACTGATATATACTCCTCTCGAAACCAACAACTAGCCAGATGGATAATAAATCACCCAAGCAATGGAAGTAAGGTTCTAGGTGTGTCTACTCGCACCATTGGTGAACCCTAGATATATCAAATTGTCCATCAATACCTGCCAAAGAAGATAAAAAATATCGACATCACTAAAACTGATAGATAGATATGTAAAATGATACAATATATATAATCAAGCAAATGCTAGGCCAAAGCCTAAGCAAAGTACTTCTTAAGGTAGAGCCCATTTTTGGGCTCTGCCAACTTGTTTCCTTCAAAATCAATCAATTCATAAGCTCCCTTTTTCAAAACTTTTTTGACAATGAAGGGACTGTACCACATAGATTTAAACTTGCCTACCCCTAAGGAATCTTTGTCTTTATCGTAGACTAGGACAAGATCACCTTCAGAAAAATTTCTAGGACAGACATCTTTATTGTATTGAGTTTTTACCCTCCTCTTATGAGCTTCGTTGATTATGGCGGAATCTCGACACTTCTCATTGAGATATTCCAAATGAACAAGGTGTTCTTTGAGACTAGAAGTATCAGGAAGAAGTTCAACAACCAGTTTAAGGGAAGGAATTTCACATTCCACAGGAAAAATGGATTCCAACCCATAAACTAGTTGAAAGGGAGTAAAACTAGTGGCAGTCTTAATTGACATTTGGTATGCCCAAAGTGTCGGGTATAACATGATGTGCCAATTGGATATAGCTTTGTTAATCGTCCTTTGTAGGATTATTTTTAGGGATTTGTTCACAACTTTGACTTGCCCATTGGCTCGAGGAGAATACAGAGATGAATGCTCCTGCCGAAAACCCAACTTGAGAGCCAATTCAGACATCATTTGATTTTGGAAATGACTGCCATGGTTAGTGACAATCTATTTAGAAATACTGAACCGGGAAATAATTTGATTGAAGAGAAACAAGTTTGTTGTTTCACCATCATTCTTGAAAGTATGCATAGCCTCAACCCACTTAGTAAAGTAGTCTACAACTACTATGATATACTTGATTTCTTGCCAAAGGCAGATTACAAGTAGTAAAATAAATACCCCACTTTGTGAAAGGAACGATAGTGATCACAGGAAAAAGCAAAGATGCATGTGCAAACATTTTCCAAGTATAAACCTAACAGGGATGGAATCTCTTGACCACTTCAATACAATCTTTGAAGATCGAAGGCCAAAAGTAGTATGTATGCAAAACATTTTGGGTTGTTGCAAGCCGAGATAGATGACCATCACAAGCTCCATTGTGGCAATCATTAAGCACATACTCAACTTCTTCTAAGGTTAAACAACATCTAAGGGTTGAATAAACCCCGTGACGATATAAAGTGTCACCTATAATAATATAGCTTTTGGCGAGGTGAAGTAATTTTCTACCTTTATCCTTGGAAAAAGAGATCGGAAACTTTGAAGTCTGGAGATATATAATAATATCCCCATACCAAGGATCTTGCAAGGAAATAAGAAACACATATTCATTAGGAAAAGTTTCCTCATAAATGATTTCTTCCTCACAAGGAAGCTCTGAGATCAACTTTGCTAATACTAAAGATTCCTTAGACTTAGCCGACATGAATTCGAGGTTGAATTCTTGTAAAATGATAATCCATCTATTATATTTTCCCCTAATCACTTGCTTACTGAGAACAAACTGAAATGGATTGACGGTTGCTAAGATGAAAGTTTTTCGAAGCAGAATATAATGTCTAAGTCATTGGACAACTGCCAAAGATAATTTCTTAATGGGAGAATAGCGCAGTTCAAGAACTACTAATCCTCAACTTACATAATGGATTATGTGCTCACATAAGGCATCATCTTCCTGAACCAGAACCATATCAATAGTTGATTCTACTGCAACAAGATGAAAAATGAAGTCTATGCTATAATCAGCGGGACTCAACAAGGGAGCAGAGGTTAATTCTTTTTTCAAAGAATCGAAAGAGCGTTTCATGAAATCATCCCATAGAAATGGGATGCCTTTCTTAAGAAATCTCATAAATCCTTTTGTGGTTTCAGCATAATTGGCTATAAATATCCTCAAGAAATTTTCTTTTCCTTAAAGACTCTGAAGTTGACATATAGAGGTTAGGGGAAGCAACTGAAGTATTGCCTCAACCTTGAAGGGATCTACACGAATCCCCTCAGTGGACATGATGAATCCCAACAACTAACCAGATGTGAAGGCGAAAACACACTTATTCATATTAAATTGGATTTTATAAAAAATACATCGTTCAAAAATGAATCAAAGATGTTTAGAATGATCTATTCTCTTTCAAGAACGAGTAGCTAAGTCATCTACAGAAGATTCAATAATGTGCTTGATATCGTGAAAAGCATATGACATGCCCGCTAAAAAGTAGCTCCAACATTTTTTAGCCAAAAGGCATATTTTTATATGAAAATGTACCCTAGGGAAAAATAAAAGTTGTCTTATGCTGATCTTTTGGATGAATAGTAATTTGATTATAACCAAAAAATCTGTTCATAAATGAAAAAATTTCATTACTCGCACATTCATCAATAATATGATCAATAAAGGGCGTGGGGTAATTGTCCTTAGGACAAGCCTTATTTAGGTCCCTAAATTCAATGCATACATGGATAGTTCCTAGATTTTTGTCCATGGGGAATGGATTAGAGACCCACTTAGTTAAGGGAATGAGGTATATGAAATCCACCTTAAGCAACTTCTCAACTTCAGCTTTTGATAACTGCTGCTTTTCTAGGGTTTACCTGGTCGAAGTTTCTAATGAATAGGTTTTGCATTTTTGTATGTCTTGATCTCATGTTGGACAATAGATGGACCTATCCTAGGCATTTCCTCGTAATGACAAGTGAACACATCTCAAAACTCTTTAAAGGGATTGGTATAAGTTTGAATTTCTTCAGGGGGAATAGTCAGCTCTAATGAAGACATTTTCAATGATGTTGGGATTCCTAGAGATATTCACTGGAATAGTTTGTGAAATAACAGACATAGAGTTTAGGCTTCTGTGATCCATATCAAGTTTACAAAAGATTTTTCGGCGAAAATCACATGAAATGTCATTTGTCGACGCGTTTCGAACCAACCAGTGTGGTTCATCGTCAGGACAAGTTGAAGAACAGATCCAACTTAGCATGCTTAAATAGCTAGAGCAGAGACACCAATGGTTACCTGGGCAAAAGGTTTACTCAAGGAGCAAGGTCAAATTTAGTTAAATTGGGTAAAAATAAATAAATATATAAATATATAAATGATAAATTATAATATAATAATAGAAATAAATAAAATTTTAATATAAAAATATAAATTCGGTTATATTAGGTGTAAGAAAAATAATAACAAATTATTTATTTAATAAATTTGACTAAATTTGACCTTGCTCCTTGAGTAAACCTTTTGCCCAGGTAACCGTTGGTGTATCTGCTCTAGCTATTTAAGCATGCTAAGCTGGATCTGTTCTTCAACTTGTCCTGACGATGAACCACACTGGTTGGTTCGAAACGCGTCGACAAATGACATTTCATGTGATTTTCGCCGAAAAATATTTTGTAAATAACAGACATGTTAGCTTCGGTAGAAAACTACGCTAGATCCAAAGGGTTTAAAACTGCATGAACATCACTAGGAGATGAAGAACCGGACAAACTTGATTCAAATTCCTGCAAATGAGGGAGGAAATATGAACGATGATGTAAATCATTCCATGGTCTTTCCACACCCATCATTTCTTCTATAATTTCTTCTTCAGATGGTAAGACAGTATCTAGGCAATCCATAGAAGAAGTTCAATCTAGATTCCAGGTCAAAGCCACATCCCCATCCAACTCCTCTGGTGAAAAAGGAGTAGGATCATAGTCTCCAGTGTTAACAATAGACTAATAGGAAATTTTAGCTACAAACATATGACATGCCATTCCACCGACCTGCCCCTCATCTAATGTGGTGGTAGATGGGGGTAAGGGCCAAGGATCCAAAAAATAATGATTTGTAAAGAACTCTCTTCGAGAAGGTGCCTTGGAGGATGAAATAGCATTAATTATAGGTATAGGAGTAGGAAAATCAAAGGTACCCATTAAGGAAGAGTACATTCCAACTCCTAAATTCTCTATAGGCTACTTGGGATTGTTCATCAGTGGAACAGTAGATTCAGAAGATGCATGGGAGTCACTCAAGGAATAATCCATCTGATCAACCTTTATAATTCTCCCTTCATGAGGGAAACAACAGATGCAAAATAATGACGAAACAATAACATACATCTCATAAATCCAATTCCCACCTAAAAGGAGACTGTAATTCGGATCTGCATCAATTATCTATACTTAAATATTTACCAACTTACCCCCAACATAGATGGGAAAGGCTGGAATAATCCCATGTGATCTATGAGAATGACCATCAAATTATGTCAATAGAGTAGGTGAAGGAATAGCCTGAGGTGATCCAATAGCTTTCCAACATGATATGGACATTACACATGTGGAAGCTCCCTCATCGACTATAGTTCGAAAGATATTAGTATTTTGATATGTAGACTTAATCCGAAAAGCCATATTATGTGGGAGTCTCTTCTTGATGTTCGACATATCGAATGTAATCACAAGAGATTTTTTTGGATAACCTGCTCTGATCGTAGTGAGAAATGCACTCCTTTGTGCTAGGAACGACTGGAGTACCTCTAACACCGACATAGCACAAGGACTCTAAGCGATATCTTCTACAATAGAGTAGTTCTGGGTTGACTTAGCATTAGGGTTAATGGTAAAGCATTTTGTGGAGCCTTTCGGCATCCGAGGTATAGAATCAACTATGGGCCTCTCGACATGGAGCAGCTCTGAAACATGGAGAATATAATTTGCCTTGGATGATTCTGATTCACCATAGTCACGTGACCTTGTAGCTACGCCAATATGTGAACTCATAATGTAAACATTTGATGTATTTTCCACTTCCTGGTTGCCCCCAGCAGGGGTACCGGTAGTAGAGTTTGTACCAGCCAGTAACTGTTGTCCTTTGGGAAAAGGGTTGGTTAGCACAACCTAGGAGCTAGAAGATCCCTACTGAAATAATAAGCGCTGAGAATATTGGACCTTAGGGAAAAGATGAGTCAAATGATCTCCATTGCACAACTTGCATGGAAACTTTACTTTCTTCTTAGGCTCTTTTTTACCCCCTCCAGCATCATTGACGGGTTTATTTGCATTACCCATCCTGATTATTTTTCCTACGTCGTCCTTTCTTCTTTAAATCAGATTGTTGGTTTCCTTTGGGGTTAGAAGTTTGGACAAAATTTATAGATGAAGGTTGAGAAGGCATAGGCACTGATGGTGATGCCTGCATAGAAGAAGAAGTTTGTAAAGACAACTGCTGCAATTGATTTAGCAGGTTGGTCATGTTAGCATCAATCGATTCGACTAGCCCATCGGCATCAGGAGCTGGCTTCAACTTGGCTAAATCAACCTTGGACCTAGGACATCAGGCAGAAATTTCTGAAGAACCCCAGATTGAGAATATACAAGTTCTAATTGATGGGCTCTAAAAATAGCCTATTCTTCGGTAAACGCACCAGAGAGAAACACATCCTTAAAAATCTCAGGTTTTAAAGATTTAAGAAACCATTAAAGAAGGAATTCTTATGGAATATCAGCTTTAATGAGCCTCTTCCTTCTCCTACATTCCTAGATATGATCCGAAATGTGGGTTGCCTAGTCCCAGTGAAAATTGCCTAATAGCTCAGTTCCAGCATCATAACAGACAAGCAGCTGAAAATGGTTCAAAAATATTGTATCAAAATCACCGAAAGAAGTGAAGGTGCCCCCTAGGAATTCAATGTACCACTTAGCCGCATTTCCAGTTAGGTACGTTGGAATAATCTCAACTTGATTCAATCATCTATTAGGGAGTTTGATGAACACCATAAGTGGAAAGTGGTTATATATCACCCGGATCTTCACCAGTATTCCCTTTGAATTTAGGTATATATGACAGAAGTTTGGTTGGAACTGGAGTCTAGGCCGAGTTATATCTAATTAGATCATTAGTCAATTTGGATAGATCTGGAAAGTTTAACATTTGCAAGAAAAGTAATCATGGAGGACCCTGAGGATTCCACCCTGTCTAGGCGGAATTCCCAACATTCTGAAAAGAACACCCTAGATTTGTGAAGGTACCAAGTTTCCTAAAGTAATTCATAAAAACACCTGAACCATAAGGAGATCCTTGTGGCCTAGAAAAGACTGGAGTTTGACCGAATCCTGCCAAAAAATTTCCATATCCAGTGAAATTTCCCCATAGAGAGGTGTTGAATGGAGTATAGATCCCTTGATAAGGGTTCCATGCATGAGCATAGGGAGAAAAAACTCTGAAATGAACTGACGGAAGAATATGACATATTCCCCTGTTGGCCGAAAGAGAATTGATTCCCGGCTCCAAGTCCACTAACAACAAGGTTTGTCCATCCTTGGAAAGGATTATAACTTTGACCTATGGAGGGAAATGGTATTGATCCTAAATATGGGTTAGAATGTGGTATATGACCACTCCCAAAAGGGAAACCCTGAAAATAAGCTAATCCACTTGCCATGGAAGTCATATATGTGGGGGAAGATGATGGAAAAATTAATGGAATCAAAGGAATTGCACTGGTCGGCATTCCAAAGGGGATAAAACTAATGCTAGAGGCAAAAGCTTGGGTGCCCCCAATTGAAGAGGGAATGGAGGTAGAGCCAAATATTGCAGTTCTAGGAGTAACTGAAGGTACAAAAATCATTCCTCCTCCTTGTATTGATACATGAGTTTGCATATTAGTAGCACTCATGGTAGAAGCCATGCTCCCAACAGTGGTCATCAAAGGAAAATATTGAAATAGACCTGGGCTCGAAGGCTTGTTGGTCGGAGTCCCGACGTATAATAAAATGTCTGGATGATCAAGAGGAAGAGGATAATTAGGAGTCAAAAGAGACTCATGAATCTCTTCAACCTAAATAACATCTTGTTAATTTATGGTATGTTCTATTCTTAGAGAAATTTACTTCTCTTTCTTGTTATTATTCTCATATTAGCAATCACATGTGCATAAGTAAAGTGCAGATAGAACATTAAATGATCAACAGAAAAGAAGCCAAGACAAGAGACACAAGATGTGGTGGCTAGCCAGGGAAAAACCCCAATATGGGGAACCCTTTGATCAAATATTCTTTTATCTTCAATAATTAAACAGAGAGAAACAGTACAAAAATTTGATTTATATCAGCAGTAGCAAACCCTACACCAACAACATCAGCATTAGCAGCTTCATCATCAAAACTAGGGCAATCGATATGTTGGATCCCTATAATACTAGTGATTACCCCATTACTATTGTAGTTATACCCCTTATTTATATTTTTGTGCCCCCATTGCCCCCATATTGTTATTAATGTGCCCATAGAATCCCTCTATTGTTATTTTTGTGGCTTTATATTATTAATGTTAGGTTGGCTGGATTATATTGTGACTCCTTAGACTCCTATATATAGAAAGGAGGTTTTTTCATTTGAATCATCCAAGAATTGTTCATTTATGTAATTTAAAGGAGGTTTCCCCCTCGAAGAGGCTGAATTCTAAGGCGTTGATCTATCTTTTCTATCTTTTCTTGAGCTGGTTTCATAACATTTGGTATCAGAGCTTTGGATTCTAGGGTTTCGCTGCTCCAAATAGGTCATTGTGGAATTGTCGCTATAACTTTTTTTCTGTGACGTTTCAGAAGTCGCAAAAAAACCCATTTGAGAAGAAATCGTGCTGAACCTATGGTCCAAATTGCAGAGCGTTTCGCGCGAGATTTTCGGAGATATGATCTGAGGAAGTTGGTCTTTTTGCAGACTCCTGAATTACACTCAAAACAGGTGACCTGGGGAAAAGCGTCATAACTTTCCTTCTGAGCATCGGATTGAAATTTCGTAAGAAGGTACAGAAAGAGGACGGACTGTAGTTTTCTTTTATATATCTTTTAGAGTCAAAGGTTGAAACAGTGACACGTGGCACTTCATACAAATTCGCTCTACTGAACTAGTCTATAATCAGGTCACTGCGGGAGATTGTGCATAACTCTTTCTTGGAGAATCCAATTTGGATCAGACTAGTGGCATTGGAAAGAGGGCCTAGAAGGCTACTACAGGTCACAATTTCAGAACTGGATGATTCGAAATTACAGAGATACATCAGATTCAATATCAGGCTTCTACAAAGAAAAAAAAGGTGTGTAGTTTTTTTTTTTTTAATTTTTGCATAAGCTTGGTTTGAAGGAATTCAAAGGGCATAGTAAAGCATTATTATCGGTAACTGATGCCCCGAGGAAAGAAAATGCAAACACCTAGTAAGGAACCTGAAAGCTCTAGCATGACTCATGAAGAAGAGGAAGAAATGTTACATGATATATCAAAATTACAAGAACAAGTGCAACAAATGTCACGCTCACAAAAGCTAACAGATGCTAAGATAAATGGCATGGAATCTAAGATAAAGGGCATGGAAGCTAAGATGGATGATATGAAGGAAGATTTGAGGACAAATTTGAAGACAAACATGGCAGATTTGAAGACAGATTTGACAAATTTTCTACAAGAAATACTTACTAATGGTGAAAAGGTTGTAAAGGAAACTCATGATGTGAACAAAAGAAATGTTAATCATGATTCCATAGACTCTAATGTTGTATCGAAGACCCACCATATTCCAAAAATCGATATGAGGAAGTTTGATGGCAAGGATCCCGCCACATGGATATTACAGATGGAGCAGTTCTTCGATCTCAATAATGTGCAAAACACACAAAAGGTACGTATGGCAACTTTATATTTGGAACCAAATCAGTTTGTATGGTATCAATGGCTTTGCTCTCGTAAACAATTTATCACTTGGGCAATTTTTATGGAAGAATTGATAGCACATTATGAGGATACAAAAAGCAACACTTTTTTTAGCCAATTGATAAGTCTCAAACAAAAGGGTTCAATAATGGAGCACATTGAGGAGTTCCAAAAATTGAACATAAGGGTAAAAGATATTCCAGAGGAGCATAGGATTGATGTGTTCATAGGGTCTTTAAAGGATAATATCCAACATGATGTTCGACTTTGGGAACCTGATTCATTAGAGAAGGCATTCAGGTTAGCAAGAAAAATGGAAAGCAAAATTATGGCAACCAGGAAGCATACCACTCACAACTATAAAGACGGAAGTGCAGTTGCCCCTAGTCTTCCATAACCTATAAGGTTGACACCACAACAATTGGAAGAAAAAAGAGCAAAAGGGCTTTGTTATAGTTGTGATAGAAAATACACTAAAGGTCATAAGTGTGCTGAGAAGAAACTATTCTACATAGATTGTGAAGAGGAAGAAGAAAAGGAGCAAGAAATGTCAAAAGAACAGGATATGCTCCAGGAACAAAGCCTAGATGAAGAACAAATAAATCCGACCATATTTTGTAATGCATTGGCGGGAATTACCACTCCTCAAGCCATCAAGATAGAAGGACAAATCAAGAAGAAAAAGGTAATAGTGTTGATTGATTCAGGAAGCACCCACAATTTTATTCATTGTAGGGTAGCAAAAGAATTGAATTGCTTCCTATATCCAGCACCAGAGTGTCAAGTGATGATTGCAAATGGAGGAACAATAAATTGCTCTGGAAAGTGCCATAATATCAAGCTATCCATGGGAGAATATGTATTGACTAGCCCAATGCTTTCCATTCCAATGGGAGGTGCTGATGTTGTACTAGGAGTCCAATGGCTACAATCCTTGGGTACAATAGCTTTTAATTTTCAAGAACTTTTCATCAAATTTTCTACGGAAGGAAAGGAAGTTGAATTAAGGGGTATTGCAGGGAAACCAGGAAAGATAATCAGCTCTAATGGTATGACAAAGCTTCTAAAAAAGGAGCAAAGGGGTGTAATTGCACAATTATGTTCGCTAGATGTTTCCACATTAGAATCATCTATTTCTCCAGATCTCCAAAAAGTCCTAGACAATCATTCCAAGGTATTTGAGACTCCCAAAGGTCTCCCACCTATGCGTGATCATGATCATGCTATTCATCTGATTCCAGGAAGTGTTCCTCCAAACATCAGGCCGTACAGATATCCCAATGTCCAAAAAAGTGAAATTGAACGTATGGTTGCAGAAATGCTAGAGGCTGGTATAATTCAACCGAGTCAAAGTTCTTTCTCTACTCCAGTAGTATTGGTGCACAAGAAGGATGGATCATGGCGCATGTGTCCAGATTATAGGGAGCTCAACAAGCTCACTATTAAAGATAAGTTCCCCATTCCTGTCATCAATGAATTACTGGATGAATTGCATGGATCAATTTACTTCACCAAGTTGGATCTTCATTCAGGATATCATCAAATCAGAATGAAGATTGAAGACATTCTGAAAACGGCATTTAGAACTCATGAGGGTCATTATGAATTTTTGGTCATGCCTTTTGGCCTTACCAATGCACCTTCAACATTTCAAGGTTTGATGAATTCAATTTTCAAACCATTCCTTAGAAAATTTGTGTTAGTATTTTTTTATGATATACTTATCTACAGCAAGTCTTGGAAGGATCATGTTGAACATGTTGACAGGAATGGAAAATCCCCACATCCATAAAGCATTTGCGCGGATTTCATGGGTTGACAGGGTATTATCGCAAGTTTGTTAAGAATTATGGGAGAATAGCAGCACCTCTAACGACATTATTGAAGAAAGATGCATTTTCATGGACTCCGGAAGCAACAAAGGCCTTTGAACATCTTAAAGAGGCAATGTGCCAAGCACCGGTCTTAGCTACACCGGACTTCACAAAAAGCTTTATTGTGGAATGTGATGCTTCAGGAAATGGAATTGGTGCTGTTCTAATGCAAGATGAAAGACCCATTGGTTTTGAAAGTTGTCCAATCAAGGGAAAGTTTCTAAGAAAAGCTATTTATGAGAAGGAAATGTTGGCAATACTCCATGCACTTAAAAAATGGCGACCCTACCTAATGGGAAGACACTTCAAGGTAAAAACGGATCATGATAGCCTTAAATACTTTTTAGAACAAAGATTATCCTCTGAAGAGCAACAAAAGTGGGTCACAAAGATGTTGGGTTATGACTTTGAAATCATCTACAAAAAAGGGAAGCAAAATGTGGTGGCAGATGCACTCTCAAGAAAGGATGAGGATGTGGAAGCATTGTTGTGCGCTATTTCTATCATCCAACCAGATTGGATAAATGAAGCAAGGGAGGAATGGAAGAATGACGAAGAAGTGTGGGCACTTATTTGAAAGCTACAACAAGATTCCAGTACGTCTGATACATTTAGCTGGAAAAATGATTCGTTATGGTACAAAGATCGCTTATACCTCTGTAAGAATTCCCAGCTAAAACAAAAGATTCTTATAGAATTGCACACTTCTCCCTTAGGAGGGCAATCAGGATTTTTAAAAACTTACCACAGGGTTAAGAAGGAATTTTTTTGGGATGGCCTTAAATCAGATATTCAAAAGTTTGTCGCAGAATGTTTGGTTTGCCAACAAAATAAAGTTGAAAGGATTAAGACACCGGGTCTATTACAACCTTTATCCATTCCAAGCCAATGTTGCGAGGAGGTATCAATGGATTTTATCACAGGTTTACCCAAGTCTGAGGGAAAGAGTTTCATCATGGTGGTAGTTGACAGACTTACCAAGTATGCACACTTTTGTGCATTATCACATCCATTTAGAGCCAGTACAGTTTCTACTGCATTTATGGAAACAATTCAAAATTTACATGGAAACCCAAAGATTATTGTAAGTGACAGAGATCCCATTTTCACTGGAAATTTTTGGATAGAATTATTTTCTCGTCTTGGTACTCAGTTAGCTCATAGCTCATCTTATCATCCTCAATCTGATGGGAAAACTGAGATACTAAACAAATGTTTGGAAGGATATCTTCATTGCTTTGTATCTGATAAACAAACACAATGGGTCAAATGGTTGCCTCTGGCTGAATGGTGGTATAACACTTCCTTTCATACAGCAACAAAAATGACCCCATTTATGGCACTTTATGGGTATCAACCACCATCCATCACATCATATTTAAGAGAAAATTCTAAGGTTTAGGCAGTGGAACATCACATCGAACATCAACAACAAGTCCTCCAACTCTTAAAGGATAACCTCGTGTTGGCATAGAATAGAATGAAACAACAGGCAGATCAACATCGTAGTGAAAGAAGTTTTGATGTAGGTGATTGGGTATTCCTACGGCTACAACCATATAAGCAAATGTCCCTCAAGAAAGCTAAGAAGGATAATAAATTATCACCAAAGTATTATGGTCCGTACAAGGTGTTGCAAAAGATTGGTACTATGGCATACAAATTGGAGCTTCCTGCAACTTCTCGATTGCACCCAATTTTCCATGTTTCATGCTTAAAGAAGGTTATAGGCGACAAGCTCCCAATTCAAACAATATTGCCAGAACTTGACGAGGAAGGAAAAATTATATTGGAACCGGAAGCAGTTATAGAAACAAGAACTCGACAGCTACGAAATCGATCAATTTCAGAGTACCTTATCAAGTGGAAGAACTTATCCGCTGAAGATTCCACATGGGAGGATGAGAATTTTATGCAGAAATATCCAGAACTACTCAAGCGTTGAGGACAACACTTTTTTGAAGGAGAGGGGCATGTTGGGTCCCTATAATACTAGTGATTACCCCATTACTATTGTAGTTATACCCCTTATTTATATTTTTGTGCCCCCATTGCCCCCATATTGTTATTAATGTGCCCATAGAATCCCTCTATTGTTATTTTTGTGGCTTTATATTATTAATGTTAGGTCGGCTGGATTATATTGTGACTCCTTAGACTCCTATATATAGAAAGGAGGTTTTGTCATTTGAATCATCCAAGAATTGTTCATTTATGTAATGTAAAGGAGGTTTCCCCCTTGAAGAGGTTGAATTCTAAGGTGTTGATCTATCTTTTCTATATTTTCTTGAGCTGGTTTCATAACACGATATCTTGCAAACTGACCGTCGGATCGGCTTGATTCCTTCACCAAAAAATGCGACCTTTGGAGGAGATCAAAGTACACCTACAATTTAGTTCAGAGGAGGAGGTGTGATGGTCAACGCTGGTCACACTTTGGATCTGCATCTGCAGCTTGAGGTTTTGCACCTTCCTTCCACACGTGTGAGAGAAGAGTCACCTACTTCTTAGGAGAGAAGAGCCTCTTTTCTGCGTTGGAGAGAGAGAGAGATTTGATGAGTTGAGCAAGTCCAAATGAGGAAAAATCCTCCTATATTTATACACATCTGATGGTAATTGAATAGATGCGACTGTTGGGCTTCTGAGCCTACATGAGTTGTTGGTAGGCTTGATAATTATTCCATAATCAAAATAAATTCATATCTCCATAAATACTTATCAGAATCAGATGAACTTTAGATCAATCGTATGCCTCTCAATGAATGGAATCTAATAAAAATATTATCAGCCATGAATAAGATGACCCACATGGAGTTTGGCCCTAGCTTCCAAATTTAACAATCCCTCTCAACTAGGGAGAACTCCATCTGCGATCTGTCTATCGGTTGCTACTATTCATCCATCAAAAGCACTGCCCTGTACAGCTTGACCCTTGCCCTGCTCTGCTCTACTCTATCTATTCTGCTTTTTCTTGCTCTGCCCTGTATTGATTTATACTGTTATGCTCTATTCTGTTTTTCCCTGTACTGATCTGCATTGCTCTGCTCTGTTCTTCTCTCCTCTACTTTGCTCTGTTCTGCTCTGATTTGTTGTTTTCTGCTCTGCTTTTGTCCAAATTATGAAGAAGAATAAATTATCGAGGATGCATCATACTGACTCAAAGTCAGTCTTAGAGTATGTACCACTGGTCCCAGACTAGTCTCAACCAACCCGAAGTCAACATCATAGTGAGTACAACTCCTACCATTGGTCCCAGACCAGTATCAACCTCCACTGACTCAAAGTCAGTCTCAGAGTGCGTACCACTAGTCCCAGACCAGTCTCAACCAACCCGAAGTTAGTGTCATAGTAGGTACCACTGCTACCACTAGTTCCAGACTAGTATCATTGATGCCAGATCAATGAACGTCATCCTCATGTAGGGAGTGCAGTAGATATAGTGATGCATCCATCGGTACTACTATGGTCCCTAACTTCATTTCCTTGCTCACTGATCAGATGAGAGGTACTTCCCATGAGTCCCTGACTGCATGGGTAGGATGCCTTGACAAGAGAACTTAATCAATCCCATCCTCACAGGAGAACTAATCATCCCACTACAATTGTCATGGAGAACACATCATTCAGACCTCACAGGAGAACTAATCATCCTGCTACATTTTGTCATGGATAACACATCATCCAGAACTCACAGGAGAACTAATCATCCTGCTACATAGTCTCCATGGGGTGATACAGGGAAAGTTTTGATTCTTTTACCCTATGGTCATATGTCACTCCAAGAAGTACCCCACACCCCCTCCTGGAGCTACAAGAGTTCCATACATCATACAGGACCCTCATTAGAGGGTTTTTGAACAACACCAAGTCGTTCTAAGAAAGTCAAGAATTTGACCTTTCCTAGGGGCTTTGTTAGAATGTCGGCGACCTATTCATCTCTACCGATATGTTGGAGCCTTATATCTCCCCGCTACACCATATCTCAAACAAAGTGGTACTTGATATCGATATGCTTAGAGCGATCATGAAATACGGGATTCTCTGACAAACGAATTCCACTCTGGTTGTCACATAGGATCACGGTGGTATCCAGTGTAAAACCGAATAGCTCACTGAAGAGCTTCCGCAACCAGACTGCCTCACAGGATGCCATGCTAGCAGTAATGTACTCTTCTTCGGCGGTGCTCAAGGCCACCGACTTCTGCTTCCTGCTCATCTAGGATATCGAAGCAGATCCCAATGAGAAACAACACCCGGAAGTGATCTTACGATCCACCACACTCCTGCCCAATCAACATCAGTGTATCCAATTAGTCTCACATCTCTGATAGTGTATCTTAACCCATAAGTGATTGTGCCATGAAGATATCTCAACAGATTCATGGCACCAATCTAATGTATGTGGTGAGGTTCAACCATATGTTGACTCAACTGTTGACTACGAAGCATATATCTGGACGAGAGTTCACAAAGAATGTTAATGCTTCGATGAGTTGATGATACGTGGTGGCATTTCATAAAACAGGTCTAGCAACGCTACCACTTATCTTCTTAAAGTCAAGCTCCATCGGGGTAGTTACAGGGTTGCAGTTTACCATACAGAATCTTTCCAATATCTTCACCGCATATTTTCCTTGAGATAGGAAAATTTCCCTTGGCTTCTGCCAGACTTCAATTCCTAGGAAATAATGCATTACTCCTAGGTCCTTCATTTCAAATTCAAAAGCCAACTCCCTCTTACATTTGTGAATGAGAGGGTATGCATCTGTTAGTAAGAGGTCATCCACATACAACACCAATATGAGAGATTTTTCATCTTCAACCTTGAAGTAGAGGTTAGGGTTGGCTTCACTCCTAGTGAATCCTAGCTTCATCAAGTAGTTGTCGATCCTTTCATACCATGCTCAGGGTTCTTGCTTTAGCCCATAGAGAACTTTCTTCAACCTGCATACATGAGATTTTTGATCATGAATCTCAAATCCTTTGGGCTGCTCCACGTAGACCTCTTCTTTGATCGAACCATGTAAGAACGTTGTCTTGACATCCATCTGATGTAGATTCCATCCTTGTGAAGCTGCAAGGGCTATGATTGAGCGGATGGTGGTATATCTAGCAACAGGTGCAAATATCTCGTCATAGTCTATACCTTCCTTCTGGGAGAAGTCACGAGCGACAAAACGAGCCTTATACGTTTTCATACTTCCATCTGTTGCATTCTTTATTTTGTAAAGCCATTTAGCAGTGAAAACTATTTTGTCCTGGGGTCTGGGAACTACTTCCCAGACATCATTCTTCATAATAGACTCATATTCTTCAGTCATAGCATCCTTCCATACTTGATGTTTGGCGACATCTGAGAATGATGAAGGCTCATTTTGTATAATCGTGCTCATGATGGTTAGGTAACCTTGATATCTTTTGGGTTTCTTACTTTCACGGAAGGTTCCTCGGGGTGCAGTCTGTCCTTCAGAATCATCGAGTAGCCCCCTAAGCCAAGAGGGCCTCTTCCTGGAAGAGGAGGGATAAGGTGGATCAATAGGATCCATGGGTTCTTCCACATCAGGAATTATTTCATCATCCTTCTCTTTCAGTTTCCTAGTGTCGACTTCTTGAGAGTTCCTCAAAATCGAAAGATTTTCCACCTTGCTGAGGGCCATATCTTCATCAAAGGTGACATCATGACTAATCACGATTTCCCTTTGACTGACAACATAGATTCTATAGCCCTTAATATTTTCACCATAGCCCATGAAGATTCCTTTCTTTCTAGATGCAGCCAATTTATTCCTTTTCTCTTTCGGCACATGAAAATATACAGGGCTTCCAAAAATTATAAAATGAGATACATCAAGTTTCTTACCAGTGAAAATTTCTTCAGGAGTCTTGGAACCCAATGCTTGATGAGGGCATCCTTTTTGTACATATACGACAGTGTTTGTAGCTTAGCCCATAGAAACTTCAGAAGTCTTTGATCATGGAGCATGGCATGGACAGCTTCCACAATCGTACGGTTATTCCTTTCCACCACACCATTCTGTTCAGGAGTGTATGGTGTAGTAGTCTCCCTATTGATGCCAGCCTCTTTAAAAAAGTTATGAAACTCATTAGACGCATATTCAGTCCCATTATTAGTCCTTAAGATCTTGATATTCTTTTTGGTTTGGTTCTCGATATGGGCTTTGAAGTGTCGAAACCAAGAGAAAACTTCATCCTTCCTTTTCAAGAAGTATATCCAAGTCTTTCGAGAATAGTCATCTGTAAAAGTAAGACAATATAAATATCCTCCCAAGGAGTTCAGAGGCATCATACCAGATATGTCTAAGTGAACCAGTTGTAATATACCGGAGGTCTTGCTTTGGCTTGAGGGGAATGGTCCCCTTTTTAGCTTTCCTTCGGCACATCCTAGACATACACCTTCTTTCTCTACTCGGAATTCGGGCATCCCTATTACCATTTTTCTTACATCAGGTAGAGCTTTATAATGAAGGTGGGAAAACCTTCGATGACAAAGTTCAGACTAAATAGATGTGTCACAAGACATGACACCTAGTGGACTTCCACCGACCTGATATAATGAATCAACTCGAAACCCAAGAGTGAAGGCATATTTAACATTATTTTTCCATACACGTACCTTGCCATTGCTTAAGGTCACCTTGTAGCCTTTGTCTTCCATTGTTGAGATGGATACCAGGTTCTTCTTGAGGTTAGGTACATATAATACATCCTGTCAGTGGATCGTATTTTCTTGATTCAATTTAAGAGAGACATTGCCTACAACGTTCACGGGATATTCCATATTATCTCCAAGGACAATTTCCAGGTTAGTTTCCTTCTCTATTAGATTATGGAGAACTTCTTTGTAACTAGTGAAGTGCCTTGATGCATCATTATCAATGAGCCAAATTCCCATTGACTTTGAAGGAGCAGAGGTAGATAGAGCAGCTGGTAAATAATATTCATCTTGCTTATTTTCAACAATGTTGGATTCATACTTTGAATTCTTAGCATTCTTGAAGGGTTTTCCTCTTCCTTGATTACCAACACTCATTTTACCTTTGCTATTAGATTTCCAATTCCTTTGATTACCATGAGAGGAATTTTGATCATCGTCCTAGTGTGAGATATTTCAATCAGGCCACTCCTTCGCATAGTGACCCGGTTTATCGCAAATGTAACATCATCCTTTTCTTCCACCCTTAGGTCTAGCCTTTCTTTTTGATTTAGTCCCAGAATTATTTCTTTTCTTAGCATGAGAAGAAAAGGCAGCAGGAGGACCTTTAGGCATGGGCATTTCTTGCTCTTCTACCTTTGTTTCTTCTTGAATGCATCTAGCCATTAATTCCTCGAAACCAGGAATTACATTATTGTTCAGAAGAGTAGTCCTGAACACGTACCATTCACATGGTAATCCTCCAAGAGTTGTAAGTGCCATTTCCCTATCAGTAATAGTATCCCCAATAGATAGGAGATCGTTCCTGATCTCGGTGATCCTTAAGAAGTATGCTTGCATACTCTCATCTTTTCCCTTCTTAATTTCCTTCAGCTTATTTCTAAGAAAAAGAACTTGATTTTCATCATTAACTTTAAATAAACTCACCAGTCTATCGTAGATTTCCTTGGAGGTGTTTAGATCGGAGATGTAGACCACCAAGCACTTGCCGATAGAGTCCTAGATGATCTTCTTTGTTTTGATTTCGTCGTTTTTCCATTTTTTCCTCACAGCAGCGGGTGCATTTGATGAAGGCTCAACAATATTGCCTCCCACATGGTCCAACACTCATTGATCTTCTAAGGTTAGATCGATAGAATTATTCCATCCGTGATAGTCAGCTTTCTCATGGAGCTTGACTTCGGCAATGAAGAGTGTTGAGGACCCCATTGTTCTTCTAGGATAGCCTTGCTAATCTTCTCTCCAGTGATTGCTCTTGCTCTTGCTCACGCTTTGTCTTCACCTTAGCTCTGATACCATGTTAATTTATGGTATGTTATATGCTTAGAGAAATTTACTTCTCTTTCTTATTATTATTCATAGATTAGAAATCACATGTGCATAAGTAAAGTGCAGATAGAACATTAAGCGATCAACAAAAAACAAGCCAAGACAAGAGACACAAGATGTGGAGGCTAGCCAGGGACAAACCCAAATATGGGGAAACCCTTTGATCAAATATTCTTTTATCATGAATAATTCAGCGGAGAGAAATAGTACAAAAATCTGATTTATATCAGCAATAGCAAACCTTAGATCAGCAACGTCAGCATTAGCGGCTTCATCTTTAAAACTAGGGCAGTCAATATCTTGCAAACTGACCATCGGATCGGCTTGATTCCTTCACCAAAAAATGTGGTCTTTAGAGGAGATCTAGGTACACCTACAACGCAGCTCAGAGGAGGAGGTCTAGTGGTCAATGCTGGTCAAACTTTGGATCTGCAGTTGTAGCTTCAGGTTTTTCACCTTCCTTCCACACCTGTGAGAGAAGAGTCACCTACTGTGTAGGAGAGAAGAGCCTCTTTACTACGCTGGAGAGAGAGAGAGATGTGATGAGTTGAGTGAGTCTAAATGAGAAAAATTCCTCCTGTATTTATACACATCTGATGATAATTGAATAGATGCGACTGTTGGGCTTCTGAGCCTACATGATTTGTTGGTAGGCTTGATAATTATTCCATAATCAAAATAAATTCATATCTCCTTAAATACTTATCAGAATTGGATTATCTTTAGATCAATCCTACACCTCTTGACAAGAGGAATATAATAAAAATATTATCAACCATGAATAAGATGACCGACATGGAGTTTGGCCCTAGTTTCCAAATTTAACATGTCTTCTAATTGGAAGAGGTCTCTAGAAAGGACTGGAGTGTTCCTCTCCAACTCTCTACTTATACCAGGTATATTATGTGAATCAATAACTTCAACTGGAGGATCAATGTCCATTCTATTTGCTACCATTGATTGGAAATCACTAGTAGAATTGCTCCTACGCATTCGAGGAGAAGGTTGTACACTCGTAGGTGAAAGCCCACGAAGCCTCCTAGACTGACAAACTGATTAATCAGGCAATTTTAATTATTTTTAAGAGAACTGATTAAATATTCAAATTTATTTTATAAAGCTAGGCCAACTAGGAGCAAAGAGGACTCTCTAAAAATTCCCTAAATATATAGACAATCAAACTACTTCCAAGTATTTCTACTCTGGGTGATGAGGACCGGACACAAAATTACAAGAAAGTGAAAATCAAGGACCTTCCGAAAATAGTCTGGGATAATGATGGTACATGCCTACTAGTGAAGGTAACATAAAAATTTACGCTGAGCTCTAGACAAAATCCTTTGTTGGTGCAAGCACCCAAGCTTCGCAAGGGTACCCTCTAGAAGTACTGATGAATGTGATGTAATGTTTGCCTCAGGTGCCATGGGATTCCCCTCCGCAACCACCTATGTGATCCCTAGGAATGGCAACTATGGGCACTAGTTCGTATCAAAAGCTGGGTGGAATAGTCTCGGGGCAAGATCCAACAAGTAGGAGAGGGGGTATCTCTCTTCCTTGTCTTCACTCTCCCTCGTGCTTGACTCCCAGTCACAGAGCTTTCCCGGTCTTTTTAACAACACTATATTTCACTCATTATTCAACTTCTATGTTTGATAGTTTGAGTGGCCTTGGAGAGTTAACTCTCTACTCACCTATTTGAAGGCCCTAAAGAACTTAAATTTTCTGGTGTTGTTAATGACAAATTAAAAGGTTCTAGTTGTTTTTATTAAATCGCTTGATTTTATAGGGTTGTTCTTTAAGTCAAAGGTATAACGAGAGTGAAACTTATGATGTTTTCGACGCAAAAGAAATGAATAGAAACTTAACTATATGCATCCAATTATTTTTATTTTGATGAAAAGGGATTTCTACTTGGTTCTACAAAAAACTTGTATAAGCAAAATACTAATTTTCTTTTCTTTTTCCGAAACACTCCACACACACTCAAAATCTAACAAGACTAAGAATTCTTATGATGAAAACTAACCTAATGCAAACTTAAATGATGATGCAAGATCCTATGAATACTCATATGATAATAAAATGTGCTTCTTTATAAGATCAATAAGCCAACTTGACAATAAAGTGGGAAAAAAAATAATAACAAATTTTCCTCAAAACCAAGTTAAACAAATTGAAAAAGTTCACAATTACTCAAAAATAAAACAAAAGAAACCAAAAAAAAAAAAGCTTGGAAAGAAAAAGAAAGTAAAAAGTTATGTTTTTGTCTTTTTCTTTTAAAAACCCAAATAAATTTTCAAGGTCTCAAAAAGACTACCAAATTTCGAAGATCAAGAAAAAAGCACAAAGAGTCCCTAAATTTCCCAAGTTATACAAATCATCAATAAAATTAAACTTGAAACGAGAAAGGACTACAAATTTGCACAAACTGATCTAAACAGTAGTAAAAGATTTCAGCAAACGGACTATAGGTTTTAACCCTGTACAGAAATTACCTGCATACGAATCCTAAAACACAAAAAATAAAAAATGCAAGAGCATAACACATAAAACACATATACATAGAGATTTTCCCCTAGATCCCAAAATCGGGACTACCAGATTGATTTTTCGTTATATACCTTTCAATGTTACATACGCATATATACAAGAAAAGCATCCAATACCATGTGCAAAAGCCATGCACAAAACCATAGGTAGGTTTGCCCCACCTAATATAGGGTCCAAAAAAACTAAAAATTCCCTGAGGTGTTACCCCGAACCCCATAGAGGGGGGCTACCCACCCCCTCTCAAACCCCCTATGACCCCCCTGTTGCGCAATCAGCGCAATGAAGGGGGGGCTCCGCCTCCCCCCCCCCAAGCCCCCAGTTAACTAGGGAGGCTAGTCGTGGAAAGAATATAACACAACCCAACATTCTCCCACTTGTTTTCTTTCATTTCTCTACACCAAGAGAACTTCTCAGAGCTCACAAATTTTGTCAATGCATCTACAGTATTCTTCAAAGTATCTACCTTTACCAGGAACACCTTTTTGTCTTCTATCATATCCCTCACAAAGTGATACTGAACATCAATGTGCTTTGTCTTTGAATGGTAAGTAGGGTTCTTTGCCAAGAAAATTTCACTTTGGCTATCACAATCTATCCTTATAGCTCCCTGTACTAACCCCATACTTGAACACAATCTCTGCAACCAAACTGCTTCCTTGCTTGCATGAGTGGCTGCCATGTATTATGCCTTTGTAGTTGATAGTGCCACTACATATTGTTTCTTACTGATCCAACTAATTGCACCTCCAAATAGGTTAAACACATACCCACTTGTAGATCTTCTCTGATCTAGATCTCCAGCCAAGTCTGCATAAAAAAAGCCATGAATATGCAAAACTCTGTCCAATCCTCGTCTTCCTTGGTAGCACATACCATAATCACTAGTGCCACGCAAATACCTGAAAACCCGCTTCACTGCTGTCCAATGCTCCTTTCCTGGTTTTGACATAAACCTGCTCAATACTCCCATTGCATGTGCAATGTCTGGTCTAGTACAAACCATTACATACATCAGGCTACCGACTGCACTTGCATATGGAACACGAGACATGTTCTCTTCCTCTTCTTGTGTCTTGGGACATTGTTCAGCAGATAACTTCACACCTACAAGAATAGGAACCTTCGCCGGTCTACTATCCTTCATATTAAACCTCTGCAATATTGTCTCAACATACTCCCTCTGGTTTAACCAAAGCTTCCTCTTTGCTCGATCTCTTTTAATTTCCATGCCCAAAATATAGTTTGTAGCACCAAGATGTTTCATGTCAAATTTGGAGGACAATTGGGTCTTCAAATCCTAGATAATTTCTTTGTCATTTCCCAACAACAACATATCATCCACATATAAGACCAGATAAATAACATGGTCACCAATTAATTTAAAATACACACTGTGATCTAATTTGCTTCTGGTGAAGCCAAGTCCTCTTATAAATCTATCAAATTTCTGATACCACATCCTTGGTGACTGTTTTAGCCCATACAGAGACTTCTTTAACTTGCATACCAATTATTTCTTACCGTTCACCGCAAAGCCTTTAGGGTCCTTCACATAGATCTCCTCTTCCAGATCCCCATGGAGAAATGTTGTCTTCACATCGATCTGTTCTACCACAAAATCAAAAGTAGCAACAACAAATAAAAGTAATCTAATAGAAGATACCTTGGCAACAGGAGAAAAAATATCACAAAAATCAATTGCTAGCACTTGGGAATAACCTTTTTCTACCAACTGAGATTTGTATTTCTCCACCTTTCCATCTGCATTTATCTTCTTCTTGAACACCCATTTGCTGCCAATTGGTTTCCTTCCAGTCGATAACTGCACCTGATCCCAAGTCTCATTTTTGCGCAAAGATGCCATTTCATCAACCATGTACTTGTTCCAGAGTTTTCCATCCTCTGAATCTACTACTTCCTTCATAGTTCTAGGATCATCATCAATAATAGATAAAGAAAAATTTGAGCAGAAAGTAGATCGACTATACCCTTCTGGCTGCCTTCTTTTCCGAACTGATCTTCTTACAACTAGATTTTGTGGCTCTTCATCTTCTGATTCCTCTTCTGCTGTAGAGTCTGATTCTTCCTCCTTTAGCTCAAACTCTATCTTCTCAGGTTCCTTTGATGGGACTTCATGTTTAATAACATTTTTCACCTCTCTGAACACCACATCTTGGTTGTACACAACCTTCCTTGTTACTGGGTTCCAAAGCTTATAACCCTTTAAACCATCCTTATACACAATAAAGAAGCACTTTTCAGATATACTATCCAACTTTGTTCGTTTCTCCTTTGGAACATGTACATATACATCACATCAAAATAACCTTAAATGTGAAAGAGAGGGTTTCTTACCAGTCCATACCTCTTGTGGAGTCTTATCCTCCAATGCTGATGAAGGTGACCTATTGACCAAGTAACATATTGTCTCCACCGCCTCTGCCCATAATTCTTGTCCTAACTCGACACCACTGAGCATGCTTCTTGCCCTTTACATCAATGTCTTGTTCATTCTTTCTGCAACTCTATTTTTCTCAGGTGTGTATGGAGTAGTCTTCTGCCATGCTACACCACACTTATAGAATTCTTCAAATTCCTTCTTGCAAAACTCTCCATTGTTCTCTGTCCTTAGCACCTTTATCTTCTTCTCTGTCTAGTTTTCCACCAGAGCATTAAATTCTTTAAACTTATCAAAGACTTTAGATTTCTTCTAAAAGAAATATATCCATGTATTCCTTGAGAAGTCATCTATAAATGATACATAGTACACAGACTTACCTAGTGATGGAACCTTCATAGGTCCAAACACATCACTGTGCACAAGCTCTAACATCTATTTCACCCTCTTACCACCAGAGGAGAAACTCACCTGATTCTACTTCCCATATACACAATTTTCACAGAAATCAAAATCCAGAGAGCTATTAGTCATACCTTCTACCATACCTTTACCATGGAGTATTCGAAGGCCCTTCACTTCAATATGTCCAAGCCTTTGATGCCATAGCATGGTATTTTCTCTAGAGACCACTAGATTGTCCGCTCCACTTTCAAGAACCAAAAAACTATTGCACCCATCAACAACAATGCTACCTTGCATCTTGTACAGAGTTCCAATCTGAACTCTCCGCGTCAATACTAGTGCTTCTCGAACCATATTACAATTATCTTTATCAAACACTATTTTTACACCTGCATCATCCAGCTTGTTTATAGATTTCAGATTTCTGGCCAATGCAGGAATATGCAGAACACCCGGAAGTGTTCTAACCCTTCCACCTTACAACTTCAATTTGACTTTTTCACGACCAACGATTCTATCCTTCATGTCATTCTCCAAGAAGACATCACCACCATCATATTTCTCATACTCATAGAACCAAGCTCTATGAGGAGTGAAGTGAAAGGACGCACCTGAGTCAACCAACCATGCCTAATGATCTACATGTGTACTTGAAGAAGCCAAGTACACATCCCCACATTCATTTGAGGCCATCTTCACCTCTACAGAAGAAGCATCATCAGATCCATTTCCTTTGTCAGGAGCTTTAGATTTACAGTCCCTTTTTTAGTGCCCTTCCTTTCTGCATTTCCAGCACACCACCTTTACAGGTTTTCTTGGAGATTTAGATCTCCCTCTAGATTTAGATCTCCCAATCGCTGACTTATTTTTCTTTCTATTCTAGGACCACCCTTGTATAGACAAGGCATCACCATTTTGGAACTCCATATTTTCTCGTCTCATCTCCTCTGTCAGCAAGGATGAGACTATTTCATCAAACTACAAGGTAGTTGCAATGCTACCTATTGCAATAACCAGACTATCCCACGAATCTGTTAGAGAATACAACAAACTGATGCACTTATCTTCTTCTGAAATTTTAATATCAACAGATAATAACTGAATTACCACAGTATTAAATGCATTCAAATGCTCTATCACCGAGTCTCCATCTTTCATCCTCAGGTTATACAACATTTTCCGTAGGAACAATTTATTCACCAAAGACTTAGATTGGTACAAAGTCCCTAACTCGACCCACAAAGCCTTAGCTGTAGCTTCTCATGATACATTCAGCAATGCTGAATCTGAGACACACAATTGTATTGTGCTCTTTGCCTTCCGATCCAACTTCTTCCATTTTTCATCAGACACTCCCGTTGGTTTAGTACCCAGATCTAACACGATCCACTGATCTTTATCTACCAATAGATCCTCCATCTTGAGTTTCCATAACTCAAAACTCTGACCATTAAATTTCTCGATCTCTATCTTTCCACCGCTCATCATCTTCTTTCACCACCAGAATTGATCCCGTAGATCTCCCACTGAATAGGGTCTACCACGGGCCTGAGCGAAACCCCTCAGTGACAAAGGCACCCCCTTGAAGCCAAAGCAACTCTGATATGAAATGTAGGTTTTAACCCCCTATAGAAATTACCTGCATACGAATTCTAAAACACAGAAAATAAACAATGCAAGATTATAACAAATAAAACACATATACACAGAGATTTTTCCCTAGATCCCAAAACCGGGACTACAAGATCAATTTTTCATTATATTCTTTTCAATGTTACAATACATATATATACATGCCGAAGAATCCAATACCATGGATCGAAAACCATCACGCCCAAAACCATGTGCGAAAACCATGCACAAAACCATAGGTAGGTTCACCCCAGCTAGTCGTGGAAAGAATATAACACAACCCAAACTAATAAAATGTCAAGAAAGACTCTCAAGATTTCCAAAGAGACACAAAAATCACAAAAAAACAACAAGGTCAACCAAAAGGGAAAGAAAAGCAAAGAAATTTGAAATTTGGGTTATAAACGAAATTGAAACCAATTTGTTGTTCTAGAAAGCTAGAACATCCATGAACTTCAAATAGAAGCCTTCAACCCAAGACACAAAACTCAAATCCTAGGCCAACTAGTTTTTTCACTAAGAAGGAGATTCGAAATCGAAAACTTACAAGAGAACAGAGTTCTACAGACAGTGGATGACTAGAAAATAGCACAAGTCACCAGGAAACAGACCTAACTGGGCAAAATATTTTGAAAAAACAATTTAAAATTATGTATATGCGACTGTGTAAATACGTGGATGCATACACATGCATTTCAAACACAAGAAACTCCCGTATACCTGAGTCTATTTGAGGAAACAAGCATGTGTACACAACTGTATTCCAAGAAAAATGCGTATAAAAAGCTCAATCGAGAAAAAGAACAAATCAAGGCTTGGTCCAAAAGATGATACTTGATGCGTGGGAAACTAATAAGTCAATGACACTGTAAAAACAAAAAATCAAGAAAACAAACCTTGATCAAGAACAAATAACCCAAACTAGGAAAAATAAGAATGTTTTCCCCAATTGAGTCATCAATTATGTTGTGGGTGAAAACACCCTAAGGTCTTGGGTTGAAAACCCCAACAGAGTGGAGGGCATACAACATAAATAAATGTGTAGACAAATAGTCTAATTGTTTAAACTACTGAAGTGGGAAGAGGTGGTATTACCAAGAGGTCCTACATTTGGGGTCGATCCCGCACGGTCCAAACCCTCTGCTCCTTTCGATGCCTTTAGAACCTGTAACTTATCCAAGCAAAGCATATACAATAGCAGTAATAGAAAGCCTGTCATGATATATGTGTTAGATCATATAAGAAAATGAGAAATTGAGCATTAATATAAGATTTATAAGCAAATCACAAAATGGATCAATGCATAAACACGATAAATATCAGGAACAGAACAAAATTTCTTTATTCATGTAAGTTAAATGAAAGGTGGAAAACTACAACCTAAGTCTTCCTCCAGCTCCTTGCGGAACCATCCTCCGGATTTGTCCTGTCCCGACCTCAACAATCTTCCTCCATCGATACACACAAGGATGTCATAAGAGGGATGAAGGACATATAAAAAGAGGAAACAAAGGTTTCCTATAACTTGGGAGTGCAGGAGGCATAGGGATTTCTTCAAACTCGATGAGGGATCAATCAACTATAATATCAATATCTCCTTTCTTCTCCCCTTAGGCCTTCCCATGGAGGTTTATTTATACTTCTCCAAATTAGTTTTTTCAGTTGGGAAACAGTTGGGCCATGGGTTATAGTAGGTGAGTAACAGGTAAAACCCATAAACTTCGCTCGAATTTAAGGAGATTATTTATTTCTTAGTGTTTTAACACATATATGTGGGTTAGGTATATACTGACCTGCCTGTACACGCTTTTAAGACAGGGAAAGGTAGCATATGGGAAGTAAAACACAAATTTTTAGAATTTGGACCATGTCTGGAAAGGAAGGGTTTCCCCTAGAGCATCAAATCTACCAAGAGGGGTAAACGGTTCTATAACAAAGCCATGGAAGTTGCACCAAGGAGATGTAGCTGACGAGGGGTGAAATCCTTCATCAAAACACTATGTTAAGTGTTCATTTTGATGGTTTGTTGTACATTTTTTTGCTTCTGTTCAAAACTTTACTTTCATGTTGTTTTTCTCATGAATCTGACATAAAACTTGACAAAATTTACCTGTTCATTCACAAACACCATAAAGGAAACCTATGCACATGAAGAAAATGATAAGTTTTTTGTTTTTTTTTTGTTTTTTTTTTTTAATTTTGAAGTTGAAATTAGCACAACAAAACGAACATTCAACAACAAATCAAGTTGGTATCAGAGAAAATTTTATTTGCTTGATTGGTTGAGTTTTGTGCAAGTAGTGTTTTAATTGTTGCAAATTTGTGATGCTTACAAGGTTAAAGTTTCAGAGAGAAGAAGGGAAACTATTGGTTGCAAATCCTGAGGTAATTCCCATAAGGAGAGTCACAAGGCCACAATCTCCACCTAAAGTTTCAATCCCAACTGCACTTGAAGCACCTCAAGTTTTACCTTCAATTGAGATTGAGGAGGTACAAGTAGTACCCGAAGTTGAGCTTGAATCCAAAGCCATCATGTCTAGAGGAAGAGAGACTGAAGGTCTTTCAAAAGATGAAGCATTCAAGAAAAATTTCTATGACTTAACTGACATGGTTAGAGTCCTCTATGAAGAGAGGAATACTAGAATGGCTAGAGAGAGTTCTAAGTCCCCACATGGAGAGGGAAGCTGAAAAGATAAAAAAGATGAAAAGAAGGATTCAAAGAGTAATGGAGGAAATCCTCCTCCATATCCACCATCTTCATCATCCTCATCATCTCAAACAACATCATCTTCCACTTCCACCACAAAAACTGTTCATACTCATTCAAAAATCCCAAAAGAAAAAACTCCCTTACTCAAATTGGACATTAAGTTTGAACTTCCCATGTACAATGGTGAGGTCAATGCAAAAAGTTAGACAATTGGATTCGACAATTGGAGGTTTATTGTAGAATTCAGAACCTTCAAGAAGATGACATAAAAATCCAGTTGGTTTCATTGAGGCTAGAAGGATCAACACTAGTTTGGTGGGAAGAAAGGACTCAATAAGAAATGTGAATTCATGGTAAGATATCCATTTCCTGGGTTGAATTTTTTTCTGCAATTAAAAGAAAATTTTATTCTTTAGCCTATATGCAAAAACACATTATGAGTTGGCAGAATTTTAGGAAACTCAAGGGCCAAATAGTTCAAGATTATACCAAGGAGTTTAGGAAGAATGCTTTGTTGTTAGGAGTAAACTTGAATTCCCAAGATACTCTCTTGAAATATATACATTCCTACTTAAAACAAACTATCCTGATGTTCAATCCAAGCAACTTAGATGAGGTATGTGTGCAAGCCACACACATTGAAGCAAGAGGAAATAACATTCAGGAAGAGGGTAGTAAGAAGAAGCCATTCAAGGGTAATGAGAAAGATAAGGGTGGAAAATGGAAGGGAAAGAAGAATGCAAGTGTAATAAAAGAAGGGGAGAAAACTATATGCCAACATGTTCCAAAATGGGGCATGATGAAACCCACTGTTGGAAATTACATCCTGAACTAAGGCCTAAGAAACCAAACAATAAGGGAAAACAAAAGACGACCATTACCAGACAACATGATCTTGGATATGATTTTGGTGATGAGACCAATATTTTAGCCATGGTCGAAAAAGGAAAAGAAGCTATTGCAAGCACTAGTTCCTCACATAGTCACAACAACACTCAAAATGAAGAATCAAGAATAGAATTGTTCCATGTAAGGGTAATTTCAAATCATACAAAGATTAATGCATTATTTGGTAGTGGGTCACAATCGAACTTAATTTCAGAAGACTTGGTCAAAAATCTTAACCTTGAAACATACCACATCAAAAGCCATATCCCTTGGATTGGATATTCAATAATGAAAATTTACAAGTTACAAGGAAATGCTTATTCAGGTTAGCCATTACTGAAAAAATAATTGATGAAGTTGAGTTAGATGTAGTTCCACTTGACATAGCAAGAATAATTTTTGGAAGTCCATATTTGTATGATAGGAAAGATGTATTTTATAGCCATGAGAACAAATATCTATTTCGCAAGGATGGAGTGGAGTATATTGTGAGAGCCCATCGCAAGAAGTTAAACATTTCTTTGGTTAATGCAAGGTAGGTGAAGAGACTAGTAAATGTAAGTAAAAATTTTGTGCTTCTCATGGTCAAGAAAAAGAATGATATTGATTATGAATCTTCTGAAGGTTGTGATGATAAGTTAAAATCTGATTTGTTTTATGTGGTAAAAAAATCATGGCGAGATGTTTCAGGAACCAAAGGGGTTACCTCCGAAGAGAGGAATCCAATGTCAGATACAACTGCAGCAGGATTTTCCACTTCCAAACATTGACATGTATCACATGTCGATCATGGAGAGTATGGAAATCAAGAATCAAATTCAAGAATTTCTGAACAAAGGTATCATATGCCCATCTACTTTGCAATGTGGTTCAACCATTGTCTTGGTGCCAAATAAGGACGTGACTTGGCACATGTGTGTGGATCTCCGTGCACTAAATAAAATAACGATAAAGAATCATTATCCACTCCCAAGAATTGGTGATTTGATTGATAAATTTAGGTATGCAAATTATTTCACTAAGTTAGACTTACGAAGTGGTTATCATCAAGTTAGAATAGCTGAAGAGGACATTTGGGAAACCGAATTTAAAACTAAACAAGGATTGTTTGAGTGGCTTGTTATGTCTTTTTGTCTTACAAATGCTCCAGCTACTTTTATGAGAGTTATGAATGATGTATTGAGACCATTTCTAGATGACTTTGTCATTGTTTACTTAGATGATATTCTTATATTCGTTAGATCCAGATATGAATGTATCATGCATGCGAACAAACTATTTAATGTCTTGAGAAAAGAACAATTGTTTTTAAAGATGTCAAAGTGTGAATTTGGGAACACTTATTTAGTGTATTCGATACACATTGTTGGAGGAGGTGAGTTGAAGATAGACCCCTCTAAGGTTGAGGTCATTGTGAATTGGCCCAAGCCCAATACAGTTACAGAGGTAAAAAGATTTCTTGGGGCAACACAATACTAGAGGACATTTATTGCTAATTTTTTTTCCATTGAAACTCCACTACATGCATTGACTAGTGTCAAGAAAGTATTCCATTGGGGAGATGTAAAACAAAATGCATTTGATGCTTTAAAGCAAAAGATCAGTTCAACACCGGTATTGGCTCTTCCAGATCTTAGACAAACATTTGACATTCAAACGGATGCTAGTGATTACGCCATGGGAGTAGTTCTTATGCAACATGGTAAGCTCATTTGATTTCATTCTTTAATGGTGTTGTTACTAACTATCCCACTTATAACAAATAAATTTACGCATTAGTACAAAGTGTTAAAAAATGGAAACACTACTTGATGGGGAAGGAGACAATTATCCACACTAACCGTTAACCATTGTAGTACTTACAGTCATAGTCAAAGTTGTAGCAATCAAGACACTTCAGATGGATGGTTTTTCTACAATAGTTTCGTTTGGTTATCAAGTAAAAAAATGGATCTACAATAAGGTAGTTGATATCCTTTCTAGGTCTATTGTAAATTCATCTATTATACTTAAGCACAATTCTATTTTACATGAACGTTACATTGAGCAATATGCATATGATCATGAATTTCAAGATGTGCATGCAAGCTTGAGGCAAGGAAACCAAATTGAAGAATTAGATTACCATGTACATAATAGTTTGTTGTATCACTTGGGCAAGTTATGTATTTCATAGGGAGAAAGAAACAGTATCATAAGGGAGGTGCACACTTCATTGATTGCTGGACACTTTGGTGTAGGCAAGACAGTAGTGAATATCCAAAGGTATTGTTATTGGCCACGCATGTTTGATAATGTATCTCATTTCATTATAGGATGTTCTTTGTGTGAAATAAGTAAGCCTAGCAATAGGAAACTAGGATTGTACACTCCACTTTTGGTACCTTCACTTCCATTGTCAAGGAAAGGTCATGATTACTTGTATGTATTTGTAGATAGGTTCAACAAGATGTGTATTCTATCACCACGTAAAAAGAAAATTGCAGTTGAAAAAAAAACTCATATTTTCTTTCAAAATATTTTGGTTCATTTTGGTCTTCCTACTTCCATTGTAAGTGATCAAGATTCTCAATTTGTTGGGAATTTTTGGTCAAATTTATGGGACATGATGGACACGAAGTTGAAGAAGAGTACAACCTCTCATCCACAAATAGATGGACAAACTGAGGTGGTCAACAAGACAATAATTCATCTTCTTAGAGGATATTGCAGCAAACATCCCAAGTTGTGGGATGAACAGTTGCATTACATACAACATGCATACAACAGGGCAAAGCATTCTTCCATAAACACATTGCCATTTAATGCATGTTTTGGGTACTTGCCAAGATGACCATTGGACTTCATCTTTGAGAAATATGTCACCATAGATGGTCATAGCAACATCAATAAAGCAAGGAAGTTCAATGAGAAAATTTAGTTGATACATCACACAGTGCAATAATAGATTGGAAAAAGTCAAAGCAGCTACAAGGCAAGGCATGACAAACACCATGTTGATCATAAATTTCAAGTTGGAAACGAATTTTGGTTATATATTAGCAAAGAGAGACTTCAAGGGGAAGGTAAAAAGCTGAAGCTAACCTGTTATGGTCCTTTTAAAATTTCGAAAAAGATTGGTAACAATGCATTTAAGCTAGATTTATCTCCTTATGCAAATATACTCTGTTGGTAATGTTGAGATTGTTTGAGCCTCCTTTGATTGATGATTAAGGAGGACATGTTCAGCTACCATCAATAGATGATTTCTCACCATAATATCTTGATGAAATTCAGTAAGATCTCATACTTGACAGAAGAACCAGAACTTCGAAGAGAGGGGATGTCGAATACCTTAGAGTGGGACTGAAGGGAAAAAGTCCTTCTAAGGAAAAATGGTTGCAGATTGAGAAGGTGAGGGAGTTGTACTCTCACTTGCTGAACAATTGATAGTATCTTTTGTGTTCCAAAAGGCTTCCAGTGGGGAGGAATGATCAGGTGATCAATATTTAGCTTAAAAGTAAAAGTTCTTAGAATTGATCAAACACTAAACGACCACATTCATCTTGGCGATATGATCCCAATGCAACTCATTTCACTCAAAACAGAGCTCGTATGAGGAAGATATTGCATTCTATTCGCTTTTCCAAATAGAAGACTTTTGAAAAAAGGGTACAGTCACTGCACAGTCAACAGTCTGTATTGCTGGCATGGCAGGTGATTGGGCAGTAAAAAGGGTTGGTACATTTCTAGTAAGGTCTCGCCAAGTAGCACGTTGTGTTTGGTTAATGGTTTGATGAGATCGGTTGATCATTAGGGGACTTTTGAGGTCTAAAATTGGCCTCCCAAGGAAATTATAAAATAATAGTGGAAATAGTAAAATAAGATTAGATTACATCATCAAATTTTAGAGGGAAAAAAGAAAAAACTATTTTTTCGATTCATATTTTGAACTTATCTCCCTATGGGTTAACTCAAATTTCAAGTGGAAACACTTTTTCGATGCAGAATTTGATTCCTCATCCACGGAGTACCCATGTTGCATACTTTAGATGGACCCTTCTACATGAAAAATGAGAAATTCATGAAAAACATGATTTCAATCACATTTTTTCATGTATTTGTCATTTTTCGTGTATAAATGTCCATAGAAAGTATGCAACATGGGTACTCCTTGGATGAGGAATTAAGTTTTTCTTCCAATGAGTACTCTCGCTCAAAAATTGAGTAAAGCCTTAGGGAGATAAGTTGAAAATACGAGTTGGAAAAGTAGTTTTATTATTTTATTATTTTATAATATTTTGACTTTTTAAATCCAAAAATGGTGAATCATCCCCTATGGTTGACATCCTCATCTTGAATCCCATTGGATCTTATAAAGTTTATTCTGGTTGTACATTTTTCTCAGTAGGTCCATTTTAGACCTCAAATTTCCCCTAATGCTTATTGGGTGGTTGAGGACCAATAAGGAGCAGACATGTGGCAAGCCCGGAGGTCGTCACATGTCCCTCCCGAAAGGTCTAGCATCTATCAACACATAGTGTAAAATTTTTATGGGTAGGTCAGAGGAGTCGAATCTGTGACCTCGCCCGCACAAGCCCATAATCTTATTGTTCTACTGCACTGGTGGTTCTTATAAGACTATGGTCGAAAAATGTATTTGATGTGTTAACACTTGATGGATGGGGGACGAGAGGGCCAGCTTCGTAGGCTAGCCCCCAACCATGTGATCATCTTTGAAAAACCAGAGGCCAGTGCCAATCACAAACCACTAACATTCACCTATCTGCACGTGACCACACCATGTAAAACAACCAACATTTATGCTAACCACGTGTGATTAGCACTAACTACGTATTAACAACTAATTAATCCAAGCTTATCGTTAATTAATTATGTAGTTAAGATGGCAACATTTTTGGTGATCCCCTAAAATTTGGTGCTAACTCCAGATTTAGTGGAGAATTCCTAGGAGAAATTGAAGAAGCCGTACCTTTTGCAAATTTTGACCAAATTGGGATAAAAAAAACATTCGTAGATGATTGTGGTGTTTTGAGCACATTGAAGCAGGTTTCAAGAGCAGTAGAGCATTGAAAATATAATGTTTTTCCATTTTGAGCTAATATAGAGGCCCAAGCCATGGAAGCTGGACCAAGGAGATGTAGCTCAGGAGGGGTGAACTCCTTCATCAAAACACTGTGTTAAGTGTTCATTTTGATGGTTTGTTGTAAATTTGTTTGCTGCTATTCAAAACTTTACTTTCATGCTATTTTTCTCATGAATTTGACATAAAACTTGACAAAATTTACCTGTTCATTCACAAACACCATAAAGGAAACCTATGCACATGAAGCAAATGATAAGCAATTATTTTTAATTCTGAAGTTGAAATTAGCACAACAAAACTAACATTCAAGAACAGATCACCAACCTTCTTCATTAAAGAATAGACATAGATGTTGTGATGGAATATCCATTTATTGAAAATGTTTAGTGAGTATTCAACATCCCAAACTCTTCCCACACTTTGAGTGGGTTGTAGAATTCTTGACAAAGCATATTCTACCTTGTTTTTATGTAGCGGTATGCTTTATATGATTGCATAAAAAATAATACCATATATCTAACAAAAAGTTACCTTCTATGGAAAAGAAATATACTTCAAATATGAAAATAAAAATATATACCTTGTTACCAGTTTTCGAACCTTCTATGCTCAGTTTCAATCTTTCCCAGTTGGGCGGATTGAGGTTCCTAAGTTTGTACTTTTAAATTTGATGTAGATAATAGAAATGCCGTAGCTTACAAAAAAATATATATGTATACCAATGAATACCAATGATTCAAGTCATTATGAAAAATCCCCTCCCATAGTCACTAGAGAGCCCTTGACCTTCTTTTCTACTTTGACTAAGTTGGGTGGATTGTATACCTTCAAATTTTATGCTTATATTAAAATCCAATCCGTTCTTTCTTGATTGATCCTAGTAGTCCATTGAGGCCTTTTGACAGAAACTTAAAAGAAATAATTTTCCTATTGAAATTTTCTCTATTTACAATTCAACATAATTATTAAATTCATTTTCACATTCATACAGAAATTTGCAGACATGGGAAGCTATATCTATTGAAATTTCTAGTGCATAAAAGCTACAATCATTAAGACATTTAATCTAATGATTTATGTACATAAAAGATACAGTCGTTGAGGCCTTTAAAAAACAAATTTACAGTCATTAAGGCCTTTGGACAACCACTTTGCAAACATGAAATCTACAAGCATTGAGGCCCTTTGACAAACAATCTACAAGCATGAAATCTACAACCATTGAGGGCTTTTTACAAACACTTTGCAAGCATACAATCTACAACCATTGAAGAATTTTGTCAAACATTTGGCAGCAATGAAATTGAGGTTCTTCTCCAACCTATAAAACTCATAAAACTCATAAATTGAAACTTCAATGTTGGCATCTTAAAACATGGACTAAATAATCTTAGCATTTCATCAAAACCTCAACAACAGACACACATAATTGACAACAACAATCTGGAAAATCACCTAGATTTATGATCTGGGTTCTGAAAAATGTGTTTTTGGATTGAATTCAGGGGTTATGGGGTCATATATTGGTACAAATACCTTCTGGTGTTGAGATAAATTGCAATAAGAATGCCCATGGATATGATTCTTTAAAACAAAACAAAAAATGGATTCCTACTATCTCAATTAGAGCTTTCATCAAACACTAAATATGCAAACTTCATCTACAATTGTACATGGAGAAACAAAACTCAAATTTATGCTAATATGTTATTTTCATCAAACCCGTGACAACCTGAATGCTTCAGCCATTAAGACCTTTTTCCAATTAGTTTGAAACAAAACTGTAGTTTTTTTTTTTTACATAAAATGAACTACAACTATTATGGAATTTCTTCTAACATTTATCTTGCAACATTTTATGTACATCTAAGTTCTAGATAATAGGCCAATTCACAGTAAGAAAAACCCATGCTATCAAACATAGAAATTTTGAATTTGGATAATAGATATGACCTGCTATGGAAAAATATTCATTATAAACTAGAGTTGAAAACTTTGGCAACACATTCTTTTTTTAATCCCCTTCATGTACATTCTCAACTATAGCTGCCAATCATTATTGGTTACCTCATAGCATAAACATTAACAAGTAGAAATTTCCCATAAATTGAAATTTCTATAACACTTTAAACAAAAAAATGAACTAAAATTTAAAGAATATTTATGAGTATACCTGACAATGTATATATACAACTCCAAAGATGAGAGTATGCTCCAGCTCCAATGTCCTAGATGAGAGTATGCTCCAGCTCCATTCTAGTTACCATCTAATTGTGAACCATATGGCTTTCCACCTAGCCATATTCAAGAAGAACTTATCCCCTGGAACCTTCAAGTTATAAAATCTCACAAGAAGTACCCACAATACAGTAGTAGAGAGATATACAAGGCAAGTAAGGAAGATAATTTTAACTTCCTCTCAATACCACTCATGATCAACTCCACTAGCTAGAGCTACTTCGTAGTTTAGTAAGAATTTCATATTCATTTCAACAACATTTGGCTACTCTCTAGATCTCTCCCTCTCACAATATTTTTGAAGTCTCTCCAGTCTTGGCATCACAATGCACACTCCACCCAAGTGAGAATACATGAGACACACATGTAGGAGGAACAACAAATTATTGTCATAAAGGAGGAGTAATATTCACACCTTGTATTCCATCTATAGGAGTGTAACTCATGCCATTAAGGAGAGGTATGAATCTGTTAGTTAAAGAGAGAGTAACATATGCATTAAGGAGAGAGTAAGAGGAATCTTTTATGGCACATCTTTAATGAGTGTGAGAGGAATATGTCATTCTTTGATGAGTGCATAAAAGAGAGTGTAATGTATTATTGAGAGAGAGATAGCATTACATAGAGTCACAAGAATCATCAAGGAGAGAGGTGTGAAGTGATTTAGGAGATGAAGGTGACTTGTAATTCCTTTTTAATAATATATCATAGTCTCATAAAAGATAATAGTAATATTAATAATATTGAGAATTGATTCGAGATTGAACTATTAGGATCGATTAATGATAATTTAAGTGATTTTACTTCAGCTATACTTGATTACCCATTGATTGAAGGTGATTTATTATTTTTGGAAAGTCATACTTGTGATGGTAGACATGACTTTCTATTTTTATAAAGTCACTCCAAAATTGTCAGAAATGAGATTTTATTAAGGAAATTCATCCCCAAGCTACCAATGAGTGGTATTTTTCTTCTAGAGAATAGGGATTCCACATTCCTATTGCGTTCATCTACATGCCTTGGTAGATTGAGGACTATGCGCCCTATTCTACCCCAAGGATCCAAGATTCCACACCTTGATATTTAAAATATTTAGGAATGTGCATCCTAATCCTTCTATTGTAGATCCAAGAGTCCACGTCTTTATCTTTCATGGATTTAGGACTTCGCACCCTAATTTTCATGGCTTCTCATCTACTCTGATTAGAAACTTTGTGCTTCACCTTAAAGTATTGATTGTGAGATCATACCCATCTGATGGTTCATTGGTAAGGTCTAGTTCTAAGACCAAGAATTGTGCATGACTTCCACAATCATTCATAATTTGAACATCCTTTTTTGCAAAAAACCACATCCCCTGTAACATCGTGCTCAATATAAGATTAAGCATTTATAATCATACAAATAATGTATCATGAATGTAACATCCCCATGTCAAAATGTCATGTAATAAAGGTTAATAAAGGAAATATAAGACAAGATCAAGGGACACTTATTCCAAGCTTACTATTGGGAAAAATATCCTAGTGGGCATCACTTTTTATGTTTATGGCTAAGGGGAAATTGGCAAAAGCAATGGAAAAGGATTTGAAAAGGAAAAGAGGCATTGGTTGACATTTTATTAATGAAAATAAATGAAATTAGGAGAAAAAGGAGGTGAAAGGTCATAGGTTGCATGTGAGGAGGAAAATGGAGGAAAATAATGGAAAAATGAAGAAATTAGAGGCATTAGTAATAAAAAGACATCATTGTTGGCATTATGATATAGGTGATACAGGTGTTGTACTTGATGGCAACTCACTCAGATGACAGATCACAGTTTAGACTCACAAAATCAAGAAAAAGAGGTATACGCAGGTTCCCCATTGACCAAGCCGCGTGTACACATGGGTTCGAAGACCAAAAGGCATGTATAGCGTACACACGCACTTTCACGGAATGAAAGTTGCATACATGTTGGAAAACTTAGTTTTGGTCCGTGGTATTTGGTCCATGGTATTTTGATCCATGGTATTGGTCCAAGGTATCTTGTTCGAAGTGTTGACCCTAGGTATTTGGTCCAAGGTATTGGTTCTAAGTGGTTTTGGTCCATGGTATTGAGTAAGGCCTGAGAATATAAAAGGAGGAGAAGAACATTAGGCAAAGGCACTCATGCATTGAATATCTAATGAAGAACAAGATCTAGAATACAAGTTACTGGGTTATGTTGTAGAGCTGGATCTGAATCAAGGATGAACCTTAGCGCCTGAGGAAGGATAAGATCTAATGATGGGTCAAGATCATAAAGCTTGAAGTGAAGTATCTTTGTTTGTTTCGATCTTTTATTTGAATAACTGGTGCATTTTGTAGACTATAAATATGATGATCTGGGTATAATTGAAGTCTAGAATTGTTGTAAAGTTTAAATCATCATTTATAGATCAAAACGCAGGTTCACCTTAGAAAAGGCACGTATACATGCTGGTTCTGCATATCAAAACAACGTATACATGTTAAAATTGATTTGTAGATCTGTACGTAGGTTCACCTTGAGAAAAGTGCATATGCACGCAGGTTTGACACATTGATGTAGCGTATACCTCAGAAAATATGCTTCCCCGGGTGGGACACAAACACCGAAACCTTCCGATACCCTGTTTACGTTGCTGAGCCTAATTTTCCCCCTCATTACCTACATATTGGGTGGTATATAAAGTAGATTATTCTCTCCTTTCTTTCAAGAAAGACCTGACATAATTTCCGTGTCCTTGACTTCTTCTTCGGGATGATAGGAGCGGGCAACCCAACTAAGAGTTTCCTTGGCCTTTGGATTGGGAATTTCAAAGTCAGGAACCTAAGTTGTTCAATATAAATTTCCCCCACCCAATAAGTCAAACTCGTCTGATCTTTTCTTTTATAAGGTGTCGACGGGATCCTCTTTCATTAACTAAGGAATATAAGGTAGTTCCCTCCCTCTTTCATTAACGGAAGTCCTCGCTCGCTTATAGAGAGCCAATCAGGTCAGAAATAAGAGATAATAAGTCCAGGCTGGCTAGCATAATCGCATAAATAAGGAAGGCCAGCTAGCTAGGCTAGATAGAGAGTAGTTATCTCCGTCAGGGCTCAAATACAAGTAACATCAAACTTTAGCTACTTCTAGTTGTTGTTACAGTGTTCTGGGTTCTGGTTACTATTTTTGGTTACTGTATCTTGGTTATAGCATTCTGAAAAGTAATTGATTGATTCAATTGTGGTTGGTGCAAAGGAGATTGATTGATGCAGATGTACTTGATGTTTAAATGATGTTATTGATGGATCTAGTCTGAAATTTTATGAAACATGGTCCTTGGAAGAAAAGAGAAGGTTGTAGCCTTCTGTAGGCTGGCACCTACATACTAGTAAACATATAAGCTAGTACAAAAGCTAATGGGTTTTAGCTCCCTTCTAGGATAAGCTGGAGATTGAGAGAAGGTTTTAGCCTTCTGTAGGTAGAAGCCTGCGTACTGGTATAAGACTGCACCAGTACAAAAAAGTTGTAAAAAGAAGTTTCTTATTAAGAGGAAGATAAAGATGATTGCAACAGGTGGTTTTCACCCACATTGGGTTTCCACCTTATATCTTGTGTTCATGTGTTTGTGATTGTATGTTCTATTTTATTGCACCTGGTTACTTTTTATATGATTCTGATGCACTGAGTAAAGATCAACATATGATAAATTAACTGAATCATAAGTTTGTAGGATATATGCTGGTTCCCTTAAATACAGTTGCATATACACGCTAGTTCCATTAACTGAAGTAGCGTATATGAATCTGATTATGGAAATGAAATATTATTGACTTGCTAATACTGATTCACCCCCCCTTCTCAGTATTATTTCCAACAATTGGTATTAGAGCAGATCCTTCAGAAGAAGCTTGATCACTTGAAGGAAGATCTATCATCATGAGTAACTGCGAAAGAGAGGGATCCATTAGACCACCAATATTTGATGGAAGCAACTTCGTTTATTGGAAGGTAAGGACTACAACCTATCTTCAATCTCTTGGAACAAATGTCTAGGAAATCATGGAAGGAGGATATACTTTTCCATCAGCAATTCCTATAGATATAGCAGGTAAGAAGCAATATGAAACCAATGCCAAGGCAGTCAATACATTATTAGGGAGTCTATCACAATCAGAATTTGTCAAAGTTATGTAGCTCAAAACTGCCAAAGAAATATGGGACAAGATCGTTCTAAGCTATGAAAGAGACAATAAGGTAAAACGTGCAAAACTGCAATCTATCAGAATTCAATATGAAACTCTCAAAATGCACAATGATGAAAGTATCGCTAGTTACTTCCTACGTATAGATGAGATTGTTAATTGCATGAAGAACTTGGGTGAAGAGATAAAAGAAGTTACTTTAGTTGAAAAGGTTTTAAGATCCTTGTCTACTAAGTTTGAATCAAAAGTATCTGCCATAGAAGAAAAGTAGGATATTCAGACTATTACTATGACACCGTTGCACGGAATCTTAACTACCTTAGAAATTAGAAAAGGAGGTCCATTAGATATGAGAGAAGCTGCATTCAAAGCTTTAGGAAAATAAGAATTCCATGAATCAGGACATATTTCAAAAGGAGAAGAAGAAGCAAACTTCATCAAGAACCTTCAACGGGGTTCCGGGAGATCTAGAGGTAAACTACCTTTCAAATGTTTTTCTTGTGGAAGAGTTGGTCATTAGGCTACCAAATGTCCTCATAAAGGTAAGCTTGATAAAGGTAAGGAATCAGCAAAATGGAACAGAAAACAAAGTGTAAGTAAGAAGAGCTACTATACTCATGAAGATAGTGATGGTTTATCAAATAGTGATGAAGATGAAAATAGTAATGACTATAGACTTATAATGGCTTTTGAAGATGATGATATCTTGGATGCTTTAGATGAAGATGACATTTATGAAGAAATCTCTAAGCTCAAAGTCTGTTTAGAAGAAAAGAATATGATTATAGATAGTCAGACATTCCAACTTGCTGAAAGAGAAAAACACAATGAAAAACTGGAATGTGAAATTGTGGGTCTAAGAAAGGATATTGAGAAAACAAAATCTCTCAATCTTAGATTTGCCAAAGGATCATAAACATTAAATGAAATTATCAAAGTGCAGCATTCTCCTCTGATAAAGATAGGTCTTGGATATACTGAAGAAGCATCTCAATCACTTAAGCCGTCAACCTCCACTAAAAGCTATCTCGATGCAGCAAAGAGGAGTAAACAGTTTGATAGTCGTCAACAAAGGCATAAATAAGACCACCAGGTAAATCAGGATCAATTCACTTCAAGGATGAATATAGGCTACAAACCTCAGGTAAATCATACTCAATTTGCTTCAAGAATGAATATCAATAGAAACTACAATCACCAAGTTAGTAGATTCTGTTGGCATTATGAGACAAGTGTTGTCCTTGATGGAAAATCACACAGATGACAGATCATAGTGCAACAGGTCAGCAGCAAGGATTTGATTATCAGACTACAAGAAGGGAGAGAAAATATATATACGCAGGTTCATCATGACCGAGCTGCGTATACACGCGGGTTAGACGTTTCAAAGGTGCGTATGCGTATACACACACTTTCATGCAAGTAAAAGCGTGTATATGTTGAGAACTTACTTTTGGTCCGTGGTAGGTAGTCCTTGGTATTTGAACCTATGGTTTTGGACCATAGTATCTCGTTAGACGTGTTGACCCCAAGTATTGGGTCCATGGTATTGGTTTGTTATGGTTATGGACCATGGGATTGAGCAAGGCCTAAGACTATAAAACGAGAAGAAGATCATTAGGCAAGTGCATTGAAAAGGTCTTGAATATCTAATGAAGTATGAGATCCAGTATGAAGGTTATGGGTTGATGATGCATGGCTTGATCTGAGCTAAGGAGGGATCTCACTAGTTGATGGAGAACAAGATCTAAGGATAGATCAAGATTAAATGGTTTGAAATGAACTATCTCTATATGGTTGATTATGTTTATTCTAGATCTGTATACTGACACTTGTAATGATCTGAATTGGGTATAACTTAAGTCTGAAATCGCTGCAAGTCATGATTGAATATTTATAGATCTGTACGTGGGTTGGCTTTGATGTAAACGCGTATGTACGCGGGTTTAATTCATTGCAGTAGTGTATACCATTTGAGCTATGATGTCTGAAGTTACAGGTGGTTCTGATTGTTGATGACAGTTTAATGGTGTCAGTATTCTGCATATTCAGATTGGTTGATTGTGTCTAGCTTCAGTATTGAAGGATGAGAACTAATATTGGATCAGGATCATAATGATTCATATTTATGTGATCTGATGGACTAGATCTGGGTGCTAACACATATATTATCCTTGTATATGTAATGATCTAGGTATTTCTGAAATCAGGAAGTGCAGCGAAGTTATGAACAAGTAATTAATGACATATACACTGGTTCGCTTTGGTGAAGTCGCATATACACGCTGGTTCGGCACTTCCAAGTAGCATATGCACTCTGATGCATGATTTTGATGGTATAGTTGGTTCTAATTGTTGTTGCAGAGTTCTGTTGTCTGCTCTATGTTCTGGTGACTGTGTTGTTGATAGGGTTTCAGTGTTTCAATGATATTTATGGGTCCAGTATGAAAATTTGATGAAACGTGGCCTTCAGATTATAGTGTTGTGCTTCAGGAGTATCCAGTCTGAAAATGTATGAAACGTGGTCCCTGAAAGAAAGAGAAGGTTGTAGCCTTCTGTAGGCTAGCACCTACGTACTAGTATCTTGGCTAGTGCAAGAGCTAAGGGGGTTGTAGCTCCCTTCCAGGAGAAGCTGGAAAATGAGAGAGGGTTGTAGCTCTCTGCAAGTTGTAGCCTGCGTACTGGTAAAGGACTACACCAGTACAAAATATTGTAAAATGAAGTATCTTATTGAAAGAAGATAGAGATGACTTGCAGCAGGTGGTTTTCACCCACATTGGGTTTCCACCTTATATCATGTTGTTCATGTGTGCTTCTTGTGTGTGGTTCTCTGTTCTGTTTTACTGCTCCTGCTTTCTATACCTATGGTTAATGAAGTTCTGATGCTCTAACTAAAGATCAACATTTAATGGATTAACTGATTCATAAGTATTCTGGATATATGCTAGTTGCATTAGACATAGTCGCTTATACACGCGGGTTCCATTAACTAAAGTAGTGTATATGTATCTAAGTATGGAAATGAAATTTTTTTATTGATTTGATAATACTGATTCACCCCCCCCCCCCCCCCCATCTCATTATTATTTCCAACAATTGGTATCAGAGCAGGTCCTTTGGTAGAGGCTTGATCGCTTAAAGGAGATCCGTGGAACAATGGGAAAGAAGCTTAAGAAGAAAGCACATAAGCAGAAGAAGACATCCCAGAAGAACTATGAAAGAGGGAGAATCGATTGGGGATTAGGTGTAAGAAGCTCTTCAGATTCAGAATCAGATTCAGAATCATTTCAGAATGAAGATGAACTATCAGGTATGAATTTGCTATCCTCTGATGTTCCAGCTATTTATCCATTTGTAAAAGATGAAAGTGATAGTGAAACAACCAAATTTTCTCTTATGGGTGAACAAGAAAGATATCAAATAGAGGCAGAATTTAAAAGGCTTTCAGACAAAATCAAAGATCAACAAGATCTATTGAACAAAAGGGAATGTGACTTCAAAGAAAAAGCTACCAAACTAAAAGCTCAACTAGAGGAAGGAAACAAGGTAAGGAAGTTATTCAAGGACAAATATCAAAAGTTGCAGGATGAAGTAACATCTCTAAGAGATGAAGTCAATGAGAAGAGCACAACCATCAAGAAACTCAGAGATAGATCCAGTTACTATGAAAATCTTGGAGCCATGATCCACCCGCTAAAACAAGATCTTGAATAATCAAAGAAGAAGAACAAAGATATACTCCAAGCTATTGAAAAACAAGAAAACGAAGTTATCAACTTAAAATCTCAGCTAGAATGTGCCTTCAGAATTCGTCAAATGCAGCAGGATCTAAATGAAGAACAAGAAAAGGAGATTCTCAAACTAAGGCATCAAATGGAAGAAGGAAGAAAGTCTGAATAAATTTTGAAGAAGCAATGTCTGGAAAAAGAAGAACAAATTCAGATTGAGGTAAATATCTTAAAAGGTAAATTAGAAGAAAAGGATAAACTATTGCGATTTCAAGATAGTACTAAAGCCTTGGATGATATTCTTAGTAGTCAAAGGTCTCCTGCTATCAAGATTGGTCTTGGTTTTCATGAATCTGTTGAAGGTGAATCTAGTTCACAAGGTGAGGCAAGGAACTCTAAAGAGAAATCTAAAATGATCAACAAGGAGATGAGAGAGATGAGAGGTCAACCCCATCAACAATCAAGGAAAGAGATTCTTCAAAGAAAATATTTTACTCCTAACTATGGAAGTAATAGTTGGCCATTTACTCAGATGAATAATATTGAATGTTATGAATGTCATAATCTTGGACATGTTGCAGCTAGATGCAGAAGAAGAATGGTTCAAGATCATCACACAGAAAGATCATCACATTCCAGGTACTTTAATGGATATTGCTTTGCTTGCAATATGTTTGGTCACAAAGCTGCTGATTGCTATAGGAGGAATATGAAACATGTAAGATGTTATGCATGTAACAAGCTTGGACATATAGCAAAGGAATGCAGGAACAAAGTACGGACATCACACCAAAAGGAGAAAACATCATCACACTTGAAGATATGGAAGAAGAAGGAAGTACAGTCAAAAAGTTGTGGCATAGCACAATGTACTCAGACACAGCACAGCACAGACATAACAGACTTAGAGGGAGCTGAAAGTATAAAATTTCAGTGTCTTGAATCTTATACGCAAGTTTCATAAAGGGAAGTCACGTAAATACGCGACTTATACACTGCAAAGTCGCGTATATGTCAGTCTGAGGAAAAGCAGTGGGGATAGGCTCAGAAAAAGGGTCTGATATGATTCAGTCCATTATTTGCTCTATTGGTTAATAGTTACAGTCTGCTGAGGATGTGTGGAAATATTTTTTATACTTGTAAGATGTTTAGAAGTGTTTTGATCCTAACTTGATGATGATGATGTCTTGATGCTCATTGCTGATATATGCATGATCAGATCTCACAAATGGCACAGGTTGAGGGGGAGCATATGCCTTTAATAATGCATTGTTGGCATTATGATTAATAGTCCTTGGTGATGATGCTTATATGGCTAAATGATATATCTTGCTATGAGGATTCCTATAGTTCTTGGATGAGGATTGTTGAAGTTGTTAATATAAAGAAGTCTTGACAAATGATCTTGAGCTCAAGATACATAGTGTTGATACATGGATGAGTACTCAAAGTTGCTTTGTTGGAGACATGATGATGAGTTCTTATCTATATGATACTTACATATGTTGACTGATGCAGATGTTCCCAAGTAATGATACTTGGATCATGTAGATCTTGATGAAATGGCTATGGTGGTTTCACACATGATATAATGTGAATGACTCTGTATTACATATGCATAATCTTGTTCAAAGGGATGAATTGATGCAGCCATACTTTGTTATAGGTTGATGAATTATACTCTACATGACATTTACAGATTGCTAATATGGAAGTGGTTGTACGCGAGTTATATGAGTAGTATCCGCGTATATACGCCTGTTTATGTGGATACAGTCGCATATATGTTAATTTGGAGGATATCATTAGGGACAGACGTTGGGTAAAGACAGTCTGACATGGGTCTGTCAGAGACCATCTGGTACAGGATTCAAGGGGAGTAGATAATCTTCTAATAATGCATTGCTCACATATCTTTAGAAGCTCTTGGTTCAAGTACTCAAGCTATTTTTGGTTCAGGTAGATCAACTGCAGAAAGGAGAACAGAAGGAGAACATGATTGTTGGTCTGTACAGTGATTGACTGATGCTACTGATAATAGTTATTGGTGACTTGCATAGTCTTGATATTTCATCTATATGTCATGTATATCTTCTTTCTATCAAGGTCATGTAACGGCCTATTTTGGTTTCCCCACTATGCCTGGGATGAATGATGTAATGTATTTGGTTATCATATGTAAATTTATGATGTATCCCCACTTGGTTGGGAGATGGATGTATGAGTCTTTGGTGCTAGGAAGGTCACTTATGATGTATAGAGTCAAGTCCTTTCTTGTAGAACATCTGTTTGCAGACCTTGCTTCCAGTCAGGGGGAGCAAGAATGGCACACTTCAGCAAGAGCAGAGCTTTCAACATGTACTCAGAGGGAGCATGGACAGATTGGTACATCTTGGCATATATAAAGGGGGGAGCACATTCAGAGATTTCAGCAGGTACTCAGGGGGAGTATGGACAGTGGAATGTTTATCAAGTAAAGAGAATATCTTGGTCCACCCTTTGCCCTTGATGTCAAAGGGGGAGAGTGATTTAGTGTTGTTGCCATCAAGTACAACACATGCATCATAATGCCAACAGATTCGATAATCGCAGGAACTTATTTAATGGAAAATGTTTCTCATGTCATAACTTTGGACACAAAGCTACTCAATGTGTTGCTTACAAGACAATCATGACTAGAGAAGCACAAAATCAAAGGAGTGTGACAACGATCATGAAACAGACTTACAATAACTTTTCTCTTCTTGAAAATGAAATAGAATGCTCTATTTGCAACAACTTCGATCATGAAGAATCTAAATGTAGGAGTAAATTTCGACAAACATCTCAGAAGGAGCAAACTTCATTAAGCCCCAAAATATGGAAAAAGAAAGAGTCGCAACCAGAAAGATGTGGTATAGCCTTGTATGCAGAAGGACAAGAAAATCAGTGGTATATCGACAATGGATGCTCAAAACACATGACAAGTGACAAAGAAAAACTTCAGTCATATAATGCCTTAAGGAAAAGAAGGTCTCATTTGAAAATGACACTCCTGCTGTCATAAAAGGTAAAGGCTTTGTTCTCTTAAAAGAAAAGGTTAAATTTGGGAATGTTATGTATGTTGATGGTCTTAAGCATAACCTGTTAAGTGTCAGTCAAATGTGTGATCAAGGAAATGAAGTAGTATTTCGATCAAATGGATGTGTTTCTCATGACCTTGATACAGGAGAAATAGTGATCAAAGGTGTAAGAACTCCAAACAGCTTATACATACTCAAGGGAGGACAACAACAGTGCTATCTAAGCAAAAATGATAAAAACTGGTTATGGCACAGAAGACTTGGGTATCTAAGCTTCCCTCAAATATGAAAAGCATGCAGATACCAGGTTGTTCGTGATCTTCCGAATATCAGCATTCCATAAAATACAATATCCAAATCATGTCAATTTGGTAAGCAAACCAGAGCACATTTCCTTGAAAAGGAAGGATCAACTAGTAAGCCTCTTGAACTTGTTCATACTAATTTATGTGGACCATCAAGGAAAAAGTCACCTCGTGGAGAAGAATATTTTATATTGTTCATTGACAATTTTTCCAGAATGTATTGGATAGGAATTCTAAAGTGTAAAGATGAAGCATTTGAAAAGTTCAAAGCCTTCAAAGCTTTAGTTGAAAATGAATCAGATCACAAAATCAAATGCCTTAGATCTGATCAAGGAGGGGAATTTACCTCGGATAAATTCTTCAGCTTTTGTGAAGAACATGGAATAAAAAAGGAATTCTCCACCGCAAGGACACCTCATGAAAGTGGAGTGGTAGAAAGGATGAACATAAATATTCAACAAATGGCTTGTGCTATGCTAGATGAGTCTGGAACTCCTGCAACCTTCTGGGGTGAATCTGCATTCGTTGTTGTCATTATTCCCAACAAAACAAACGTTCGGGTAAACAGCACTCAAACTCCTCATGAATTTTGGTATGGTAAGACTTCTACTGTAAAATACTTCAAAGTTTTTGGAAGCAAATGTTACATCAAAAGGAATAATGAAAAACTTGGTAAGTTTGAACCTAGAGCAGATGAAGGATATAAATGTTATAATAAAAGACTTGGGAAAATTATTGAGAGTATTGATGTTGTGGTTGATGAAACATGCAAAAATCCAAGGCAAATAAAAACTGAAGAGAATGAAGAAGATGAGGATTATCCTTCCACATCAAATCAGACTAATTCTAAAGAAGAATCCAATGAAGCACCAGAAGAATAGATAACGGTAGAAGAAAAGACTCCATCCAGGTATGTTTAGAAAAATCATCCAGAGACTCAAATTTTGGGACAGAAAGAGGCAGGTGTGCAGACAAGAAGAAATATTATAGAATCCTCAAGCTATCTAGCATTGCTTTCCTCCATCGAACCTCAAAATGTAAATGAAGCATGCAAAGATGAATGTTGGGTCAAGGCCATGAATGAAGAGCTTGAGCAGATTGAAAAGAATAATACTTGGGAATTAGTTCCTAGACCTCATGATAAGAATATCATAGGAACCAAATGGATATTCAAAAACAAGCTAAATGAAAATGGAGAAGTTATTAGAAACAAGGCCAGACTTGTTTGTAAAGGGTATGCTCAACAAGAAGGTATAGATTTTGAAGAAACTTTTGCACCTGTTGCAAGACTTGAAGCCATAAGAATGTTCCTTGCTCTTTCTAGTTTTCAGAAATTCAAAGTATACCAAATGGATGTAAAATTTGCTTTTCTTAATGGGGACTTAGAAGAAGAAGTATATATTGAGCAACCAGACGGATTCATTCTTGGAAATGATCCAAAACTTGTATGTAGACTCAGAAAGGCTCTCTATGGTCTAAAACAAGCTCCAAGGGCCTGGTATTACCGTCTTGACAAATATCTCCATCAACAAGGTTTTTCAAAAGGATCAGCTGATAGCAATCTATATACAAAGATTGATAATAATAAATTGCTAATACTTGTTGTGTATGTTGATGATATCACTTTTGGTAGCAATGAAGAAGCCATGAGTCAAAATTTTGCTTTGGTAATGCAGCAAGAATTTAATGTCCTTGCTTGGTGTGCTCACATATTTTCTTGGTTTACAAGTTCAACAAAAGAAAGATGGTATTTTTCTGTCACAAGCCAAGTATCTCAAGTAGATATTGAAAAAATACGACATGGAAGATTTTAAACCAGTATGTACCCCAATTATAATAGGATGCAGTCTCAACTCAAATGATGAATCAACAACAGTAAATCAACCAACCTACAGATCCATGATTGGCAGTCTGCTTTATCTAACAAGTTGCATGTGAGGAGGAAATTGAAGGAAAATAATGTGTTGGAAATAATACTGAGAGGGTGGGGGTGAATCAGTATTATCAAATCACTAACTTTTTCATTTCCATACTTAGATTCATATACACTACTTTAGTTAAGGGAACCCGCGTGTACATGCAACTGTGTATAATGCAACTAGCATATATCTAGTAAACTTATGATTCAGTTAGTTGATCTTTAATGAGTGAATCGGAACATTATTAACCATATGAAAAGTAAGGAGGTGCAGTAAAACAGAACATATCATCACACATAATAAGCACACATGAACACCATTATATAAGGTGGAAACCCAATGTGGGTGAAAACCACCTTCTGCAATTCGTCTCTATCTTCCTTTAATAAGAAACTTCTTTTTACAATATTTTACTACTGGTGCAGTCTTATACTAGTACGCAGGCTTCTACTTGCATAAGGCTACAACCTTCTCTCGTTTTCTAGCTTCTCCCAGAAAGGAGCTACAACCCCCTTAGCTCGTGTACTAACTTATGTACTAGTACGTAGGTTCCGACCTACAAAAGGCTACAACCTTCTCTCGTTCTCCAGCTTCTCCTGGAAGGGAGCTACAACCCCCTTAGCTCTTGTACTAGCTGATGTACTAGTATGTAGGTGCTGACCTACAGAAGGCTACAACCTTCTCTTTCTTCCTCCAAGTACCACGTTTCATAAATTTTCAGACTGGATACTCATGGAACACAACATCATAATCTGAAGGCCACGTTTCATCCAATTTTCATACTGGACCCATCAATATCATTGAAGCACAAAATAAATCACCACTTGCATCATCAATCTCTTAATCACCCAATACTAAATCAATGAAACCCTATCAACAAAATGCAATCACCAGAACATAGAGCAGAACACAAAACTCTACAACAATATTCAAAGCCAACTGTATCATTAGAAATCATGCATCAGAGTGCATACACTACTTGGAAGATCCGAACCGGCATGTATATGCAACTTCACCAAAGCGAACCAGCGTATATGTCATCAAATACTTACTTATAACTTCGCTACACTTCCTGACTTCAGACATACCCATATCATTACATATACAAGGATGATACGTGTGTTAGCAACCAGATCTAGTCCATCAGATCACATAAAGATAAGTCATTATGATCTTGATCCATTGTTAGATCTCATCCATCAACGCTGAAGCTAAACACAATCAACCAATCTGAATATGTAGAATACTAACACCAGTAAATAGTCACTAGAACTCAGAACTTTGTATCAACAACCAGAACCACATGTAACTTCAAACATCATAGTTTATATTGTATACGATATTTAGATGTATCTAACCTGTGTATGTACTCGCTTTTATCATAGTCAACTGGTGTATACATCTGTAAATATTCATTCATGCTTTGCAACTATTCCAAACTTGAGTTATACCCAAATCATAGTATTTACAGAACATTACATGTGTCAGTATACAGATCTAGAATAAGCATGATCAAAACATATAGAGATGATTCATTCCAAGCAATAAGATCCTGATCTATCAATATATCTTGTCCTCCATTTATTTCTGAGATTCCTCCTTGGCTCAGATCAAGTAAAGAGTTATAAACCCATAACCTGCATACTATATCTCACACTTTATTAGATATTTAAGACTTTCTGAGTGCTTTTGCCTAATGACCTTCTCCTCCTTTTATCGTTTTAGGCCTTACTCAATACCATGGTCCAAAACTCCTTAGAACAAATACCTTGGACCAAATACCTGGGGGCAACATGTCGGACAAGATACCTTGGACCAATACCATGGATCACAATACCATGGTCCAAATACAATAGACCAAAACCAAATGTACGTGCCTTTCCTTGCATGTAAGTGCATGTATATGCATACACGCCTTCTGTACTGATAGCCCGCGTGTATACGCGACTTGGTCAAGGGGAACCTGCATATATATCTTTTCCTTCATTCTGAGAGCCTGAACTGTCATCTAAGTGAGTTGCCATCTGAACTGATTCCTTGAAGCTGCCCTACAAATACTACTGTCATGCATTTTGTCACATCTGATATCTCTTCTGTAGATTCATCTAGTTACCATGTATAAGTGAGTTGTTCTGCTACAAGAGGGTTTCCATCAAGTACAACACATTCATCATAATGCCAACAATCTCCCCCTTTGGACTTGATGGCAACAACAACACCAAGTCACTCTCCCCCTTTGACATCAAGGGCAAAGGGTGGACCAAGATCTTCTCCCCCTAAGAGTAGAAGACTTTCATATCTGAATAGCTAAATATTAATCATGCTCCCCCTAGGCACATGTTGAAATCTTTGATTGAACTCCCCCTTTGTTCATGCTGAGATGTACTATATCATCCATACTCCCCCTGAGCACATGCAGAGTCTGCAAACATTTTCAAGAAAATAACATGACTCTATAACTCAACTATGTGAGTTTGACCTTCCTATCACCAATGACTCATACATACATTCATTCTCCCAACCAAGTGGGGATAAACTTGACTCATCGACCCAACCAAGTGGGGATATACCAGATACCAATTATTTATACATGACTGAAATATTGCATCATCCTTCCCATGCATAGTGGGGGTACAAATTACATCATATGACTAAAAGGGATTCATCAAACGACTACAATAGACAAGGACAAACTATTACATCATGGGTCTTGTTATGACCTTTACATTGAATGAAATACATGACATTTATAATAGATACCAAATATCTAAACAATACCATGATAGTCATCAGAAACTATCATACATAATGTATGATTTTCTCCATAAGTATCTGTCAACACCATCTAGACCAGCAACCTGTATATCTCCATTAATGCAGATATAATCAATCTGTGACAAGGTATGTCTACATATAGATATCAACTCATCCTCCTCATTACATCAATATCAACTTGCTTCGTTTCCTTAGTAGAAAGAGACTTATCATAACCTCAACATGTGTCATATCTCCTATCATTCACCTCATATCATATGCATGTGAAAAAAACACCATGGTCATCATCTATGATCATAAAATTGTCATAAATAACAATATGATCTTTCCACAAGAGCCTTAAATATATAAACCATGTATCATCACTAGGGAAAATCCCACATTTGATAAGCATCAACCATTATAATCAACATATGTGAGTATCAACCTATCATCATAAGGTAAGAACTCAAAGTGATTAAGTAAGCCATGTCTTCGAATAGCTATGTCTCCATGCGACTTGCAATAACACCATTCTCTTGGCCAACCAACAATATGCAACTTAAGTAATCATCCATGTATCCATCATACTGTATATAACACTATCTAGCAAACCTTGAGCTCAAACAACAATCCTTAATCATGTGAGAGCCTGCATCATAAGTGTATTACATGATCTTTATGCATATGACAACAACAGCGTATGAGTGACTCATCATCAAGTAATGAAGTTGTGTATTCAAGCTTTGTACTTCTCCTTATCCTTATGAAAATTACCATGTAAGCAACATATATGCATCATCAGGGAATCAACCACAAGTCTGATATGAACACCAACTATGTAACCCCAAGAATCATATGAGATTTTGTCATGGGCAACTCATAACCATATCATAGCAAGATGTATCATTTAGCCATATAAGCATCATCACCTAGGACTTCTAACCATAATGCCAACAATGCATTATTCAAAGCATATGCTCCCCCTGAACCTGTGCCATCTGTTCACTATCCGATATGATCATGCATATATCATCAGGAAGTATCAAGGCATCATCATCATCATCAAGTTATGATCAAAAACATCTTATGAGTATGAAGATAGTGCCACACAACATCAGCAGATTGTAACCATTATCAAACAGAGAAAATAATGGACTGAACCATATTAGACCCTTTTTCCTAAGTCTGTCACACTGCTTTTCCTCAAACTAACATATATGCGACTGTGCAGTGTTTAACTCGTGTATATATGCGACTTCTCTTCATGAAAAATGTGTATGAGATTTAGAACACTGAAGTTTTACACTTTCATCTCCCTCTGAGTCTGTTATGTCTGTACATTGTGATGTGCCACATCTTTCTGACTGTACTTCCTTCTTCTTCCATATCTTCAAGTGTGATTGTGTTTTCTTCTTTTGGTATGGTGCCTGTACTTTGTTCCTGCATTCCTTTACTATATGTCCAAGCTTTTTACATGCATAACATATTACATGTTTCATATTCCTTCTGTAGCAATCAATAGCTTTGTGACCAAACATATTGCAAGAAAAACAATATGCCTTAAAGTACTTGGAACGTGATGATCTTTCTGTGTGATGGTATTGAACCATTCTACTTCTGCATCTGGCTGCAAGATGTACAAAATTATGACATACATAACATTCAACATTATTCATCAGAGGAAATAACTGACTTTACTTCCATAGTTAGGAGTAAAATATTTTCTTTGAAGAATTTCTTTCTTTGGTTGTTGATGGGATTGACCTCTCATCTCCTTGTTGAGCATTTCAGATTTTGCATTAGAGTTCCTTGTCTTACTTTGTGGACTAGATTCACCTTCAATAGATTCATGAAAACCAAGGCCAATTTTGATAGTAGGAGACCTTTGACTACTAAGAATATCATCCAAGATCTTAGTACTATCTTGAAATCGTAAGAGCTTATCCTTTTCTTCTAATTTATCTTTTAGAATATTTACCTCAACCTGATGTTGCTCTTCCTTTTCAAGATATTGTTTCTTCATGATTCCTTTAGCTTTTCTTCCTTCTTCCAACTGATGAATTAATTCAAGAACTTTCTTTTCTTGTTTTTCAAGAGCTTGGAGTAGTTATTTATTCTGCTTATTTGATTCTTCAAGATATTCTTTTAGCGAGAGGATCTTAGCTTCAAGACTTTCATAGTAGCTGGATCTTTCTCTAAGTTTCTTGATTGTTGTGATCCTTTCATTTACTTCATTTCTTAATGATGTTACTTCATCTTGTAGCTTTTGACATTGATCTTCCTTTTCCTTGAATAGTTTCCTTACCCTGTTTCCTTCCTCTAGTTGAGCTTTTAGTTTGGTAGCTTCTTCTTTGGAGGCACATTCCCTTTTGTCCAATAGATCTTGTTGATCTTTAATTTTTTCTGTAAACCTTTTAATTTCTATCTCTATTTGGTATCTTTCATCCTCACCCATAAGAGCAAGTTTAGTTGTTTCGCTATCACTTTCATCATCTTCAAATGGATGGAGAAATGTATCACCAGAGGATAACAAACTCATACCTGATAGCTCTTTTGCTTGTTCATATTCATTCTGAGGTGATTCTAAATCTGAAGTGTTGCTTCCACATATTCCCCAATCAATTCTCCCACTATCATAGTTCCTTTGAGATGTCTTCTTCTTCTGAGGTGCTTTCTTCTTTAGCTTCCTTCCCATTGTTCTACGAATCTCCTTCAAGCGATCAAGCTTCTACCAAAGGACCTGCTCTGATACCAATTGTTGGAAATAATACTGGGGGGGGGGGGGTGAATCAGTATTATCAAATCAATAAATTTTTCATTTCCATACTTAGATTCATATACGCTACTTTAGTTAAGGGAACCCGCGTGTACACGCAACTGTGTCTAATGCAACTAGCGTATATCTAGTAAACTTATGATTCAGTTAGTTGATCTTTAATGAGTGCATCAAAACATTATTAACCATATGAAAAGTAAGAAGGTGCAGTAAAACAGAACAGATCATCACACATAAGAGGCACACATGAACGCCATGATATAAGGTGGAAACCAAATGTGGGTGAAAACCACCTGCTGCAATTCGTCTCTATCTTCCTTTAATAAGAAACTTCTTTTTACAATATTTTTGTACTGGTGCAGTCTTATACCAGTACGCAGGCTTCTAGCTATAGAAGGCCACAACCTTCTCTCATTCTCCAGCTTCTCCTGAAAGGGAGCTACAACCCACTTAGATCTTGTACTAGTTGATGTACTAGTACGTAGGTGCCGACCTACAGAAGGCGACAACCTTCTCTCATTATCCAGCTTCTCTTGGAAGGGAGCTACAACCCCCTTAGCTCTTGTATTAGATGATGTACTAGTACGTAGGTGCTGACCTACAGAAAGCTACAACCTTCTCTTTCTTCCTCCAGGTACCACATTTCATAAATGTTTAGACTGGATACTCATGGAACACAACATCATAATCTGAAGGCCACGTTTCATCCAATTTTCATACTGGACCCATCAATATCATTGAAGAACAAAATCAATCACCACTTGCATCATCAATATCTGAATCACCCAATACCGAATCACTGAAACCCTGTCAACAAAATGTAGTCACCAGAACATAAAGTAGAACACAGAACTCTGCAACAATATTTAGAGCCAACTATATCATCAGAAATCATGCATCAGAGTGCATACGCTACTTAGAAGAGCCGAACCAGCGTGTATACGCAACTTCACCAAAGCGAACCAGCGTATATGTCATCAAATACTTACTTATAACTTCACTGCACTTCTTGACTTCAGACATGTTGGGTGTGGAGCCTGATTATGTTATGTATTCAAAGTTTTCAACCAGATGTATACCCCAGGAAGACTATACACCCCTCCACGTGGGGTGTGTGGGGGGGACTTGGCCCCCTCGTAGGGGTCTGGGGGGGCTAATCCCCCCCGACTGGCGGGTCCAGGGGCCAATTGTCCCTCGACTGGGGCTTGGGGGCAGCGCCCCCGAAGCTAAAAATAGATGTAAAATTTCCTTGTAAAAGTCTAGTAATTTCTAGTTAATCTGGACCGTTCATAGGCAGATGATTTGATGGTAGAAGTTATGTTTAATTTAGGTTTTTTTGCCCTAGGAGGTAACCCCTCATTATATATGAGGGAATTGTATTGCGTTATGTAGATCTATATTTTGAGTGAGAAAGAGAGAGGATATTGAGAGCGAAGAGGGTGTTACAGTGGATCTGCTATATGTTGTATCTCTTCAGTTTGATAGATAATATAATAAAAGAAGGACTACTTGTTTCTCCGTGGACGTAGCCCAAACTGGGTGAACCACGTATATCTATGTCTCTCTTGTTTTATGCGTTTTCTGTGTTTATATTTCTGCAATATTTTATGTGTTCCATTGCTCCATAATATATAATTTTCTAACAACTGGTATCACAGCCGAAGGTATATTTGGCTGATAAACTCGCAGGAGAGAAGGGTTCTTGGTTCGAGTGGGAGAAATGGCGGAAGATGGCAGGTTTAGGGTTGAAAAATTCAACGGCCAAAACTACCAGCTATGGAAGATGCAGATGGAAGATTATCTGTATCAGAGAGATCTGTACCTACCATTGAGTGGAAAGACAAAGAAGCCGATGAGTATGACAGACACAGAATGGGATATTCTCGACAGAAAGGCACTTGGAATAATGCGGTTGTGCCTAGCGGCATCGGTACCATTCAATATTTTAAAGGAAACGACAACACAAGGTTTAATGTCAGCATTAGCCAAACTATATTAAAAACCCTCGGCGTCAAATAAGGTATTTCTTATGAAGCATTTATTTAATATGAAGATGTCAAAGGGTGGATCTATTGCTGATCATTTAAATGATTTTAATATAGTTACAAGTCAGTTAAGTTCTCTAGGGGTAAATTTTGATGATGAAGTTAGGGCTCTATTATTTCTGTGCTCATTGCCAGAAAGTTGGAATGGTTTAGTTATGGCCATTAGTAACTCTGTCTCTGGATCTAGTACTTTAAAGTTTGATGATGTTGTCGGTGCAATCCTTAGCGAGGAAATGCGACGAAAAGCTCCGATGAGACATCAGGTAATGCTTTGACTGCAGAGACTAGGGGAAGAAAAATGGAAAGAGGAAAGATCCCAGATATCGCAGTAAGTCAAGAAAAGGAAGATCCATGTCCAGACAGGGGATAGTGTGCTGGAAATGTGGGAAGAAAGGACACCTAAAGAAAGACTGCAAGTCTCAGAAGGGAAAAGAAGGAGACGTGCAACAAGAAACTAAACATGAAGCGAATGTGACAGGTGATGTGTTGCAATATGCTTTGATTATTTCATTAGGAAATATTATTGATGCCTGGGTGGTAGATTCATGGGCCTCATTCCATGCCACACTTGATAGGAAATTTTGGACAGGTTCGATTGGGTGATGATAAACCCTTGTAAAATCATTGGAATGGGTACAATTTTCATAAAACAACAAATTGGAAATCAGTTGCTATCGAAGAAGGTAAGGCATGTTCTAGATCTGAAGAAAAATCTGATCTCAATAGGGCAGTTGGGAGGTGAAGGTTGCATAACTACTTTCACAGATAAAACTTGGAAGGTCACTAAAGGATCCCTAATAGCAAAAGGAGAAAAGGTTGGTACATTGTACTTATGCAATGGTATTTCTAATTATGTTAATGCTTTAAACTCTACAAGAGAAGATACGACATTGTGGCATCATAGGCTTGGGCACATGAGTGAGAAGGGAATGCAGATTCTTCACTCAAGAAATTTGTTGCCAAGTTTGAAGCATGTTGATTTAAAATTCTGTGAGAATTGTGTCTATGGAAAACAGAAGAGAGTCAAATTCCTTAGAGTTAGGAAAGAAAAGAAGAGCGAAAAATTAGAGCTTGTGCATACAGATGTATGGGGACCTACTGAGGTATCATCTCTTGGTGGCTCTCATTATTATGTTACTTTTATTGATGATGCAACTAGAAAAACTTGGATTTATTGTATTCGAAATAAATTTGATGTATTTGATACTTTCAAGAGATGGAAAGCTTTGGTTGAAAATGAGACAGGGAAAAGGTTGAAGTGTCTCAGATCAGATAATGGAGGTGAATATTGCAACAAAGAGTTTGATAGGTACTATTCTGAGAATGGAATTCGCAAAGAGAAGACAGCTCCAAGAACACCACAAGAAAATGGTGTGTCAGAAAGGATGAACAGGACAATCATGGAGCGTGCAAGGTGCATGAGATTGCATGCAGGATTGCCTTTACAATTTTGGGCAGATGCTGTAGATATTGTTGTTTATCTAATAAATAGAGGGCCTTCAAGTTCCTTGGATGGTGGTATTCCAGAGGAGGCATAAATAGGTAAAAATGTTAACTACTAATTTTTAAAGACTTTTGGTTGTGAAGCCTTTCTCCACATTAATAAAGAAAATAGAACAAAGCTTGAGGCAAAATCAAAGAAATGTACCTTTATTGGATATGGTGTTAATGACTTTGGTTATCTCTTATATGATTATGAAAATCACAAAATCATTAGGAGTAGAGATGTAATATTCAATGAAATGGTCTTTTATAAGAATCAATTGCAAGAAAAGAAACAAGAAAAGGAAAACAGAGAATACACAATGCTTGATGATATCATAAGAAAAGTGATGGTGCCTGAAAATCATAATGATCAACAGCTAGAACAACAACCACAACAGCAACAAGAACCTCAAACACTGGAAAGTGGTGTTAGAAGATCTACCAGGATAAGTAGACCCCCTGAATGACACTCTCCTTCATTATATTATGTATTGTTCATTGATTCTAGTGAACCAGAATGCTATGAAGAAGGAGTGCAGGTAGAAACCAGGAAGAAGTGGGATAAATCCATGAAAGAGATGGACTCCTTAGCACATAACCAGACTTGGGACTTAGTCAGGCTGCCTGCAGGTAAAATAGCATTGTAGAATAAATGGGTTTATAGGCTGAAGGAAGAAGATGGAGGAAAACAGAGGTACAAAGCTAGACTTGTGGTGAAGGGGTTTGCATAGAAGAAAGGTATTGATTTTGATGAAATATTTTCTCCTGTTGTTAAAATGACTTCAATCAAAACTATTTTAAGTCTAGTAGCAGTTGAAGATTTTCATTTTGAGCAATTAGATGTAAAGACATCCTTTCTCCATGGGGATTTGGAGGAAGAGATATATGTGCAACAACCACAAGGATATGAGGTAAAAGGGAAGGAGAAACTAGTGTGTAGGTTGAAGAAGAGCTTGTATGGTTTAAAACAGGCTCCAAGGTAGTGGTATCTAAAATTTGACAGGTTTATGTCTGAACAAGGTTATACTAGATGTCACTCTGATCATTGTGTTTATCTCAAAAGGCAAAATGATGGAAATTATATTATATTTTTATTGTATGTAGATGACATGCTTGTTGCAGGTTCTAACACGAAAGAAATGAATGTTCTCAAAAGGAAATTGGCAAACTCATTTGCAATGAAGGATTTAGGTGTTGCAAAACAAATCCTTGGTATGAGAATAACTAGAGACAGGAAGAATAAAAAATTAACATTGTCTCAAAGTGAGTACATAGAAAAGGTGTTGAAAAGGTTTAATATGCAAAATGTAAAACCAATTAGTATACCTTTAGTTAGCCATTTCAAATTAAGTAAGGAGGCGTGTCCCAAGACTAAAGAAGAAATGGCTCATATGTCTAAAGTTCCATATGCATCAGCAGTTGGAAGCTTAATGTATACAACGGTCTGCAGAAGGCCTGATATTGCACATGCAGTGGGAGTTGTAAGCAGGTACATGAAAAATCTAGGAAAAGAACATTGGATGGCAGTGAATTGGATTCTCAGGTATTTGAGAGGTACCACAAATAAAGCATTATGCTTTGGTGGTTCAAACATTGCTCTACAGGGATATGTTGATGCAGATATGGTAGGTGACAGAGATAGCAGGAGGAGTACTACAGGATATGTATTTACTGTAGGTGGATCAGTTGTCATTTGGGTTTCAAAAATCCAAAGTGTTGTTGCACTTTCAACAACAGAAGTAGAGTATGTTGCTGCTACAGAGGCTAGTAAAGAAATGATTTGATTACAAAGGTTTCTAGATGAATTGGGTAAGAAGTAGGAGTTGAGAAGGTTATACAGTGACAGCCAGAGTTCCATACATCTTGTAAAGAACTCTACATTTCATTCCAAGACTAAACATATACAACTCAAGTACCATTTCATACGGTTAGTATTGGAAGATGGAAAGTTGAAGCTGGAAAAGATACACACTAACCAGAATCCTGCAGATATGTTAACAAAAGTTTTAACCAGGGAGAAACTGAGAAACTGTTCAGTTTCAATTGGTCTTCAAGTATGATGAAGAATACGAGAAATAGCTAGGTCCAAAGTGGAGTCATTGTCTATCAAATGAAGCAGTGGTGGAGTTGCTATAATCAATCTCCAAGTGGGAGATTGTTGGGTGTGGAGCCTGATTATCTTCTATATTCAAAGTTTTCAGCTGGATGTATACCCCAGGAAGACTATACACCCCTCCACACGGGGGGGGTGCAGGGGGGACTTGTCCCCCCCATGGGGGTCCGGCAGGGATAATCCCCCCGACTGGGGGGTCTGGGGGCTAGTGGTCCCCCGACGGAGGCTCGGGGACAGTGCCCCCGAAGCTAAAAAAATAAATGTAAAATTGCCTTGTAAAAGTCTAGTAATTTCTAGTCAATCTGGGCCGTTCATTAGGCGGATAATCTGACGGTAGAGGTTATGTTCAATTTAGGGTTTTTTGCCCTAGAAGGAAACCGCTCACTATATATGAGGGAATTGTGTTGCGTCTATGTAGATCTGTATTCTGAGTGAGGAAGAGAGGAGATTGAGAGCGAAGAGGGTGTTACAACAGGTCTGTTGTAGGTTGTATCTCTTCAGTTTGCTGGATAATATAATAACAGAAAGACTGGTTGTTTCTCTGTGGATGTAGCCTAAACTGGGTGAACCACGTATATCTGTGTCTCTCTTGTTTTATGCATTTTCTGTGTTTATATTTCTACAATATTTTATGTGTTCCATTGCTCCGTAATATATAACTTTCTAACAAGACATACCTCATTACATATACAAGGATAATACGTGTGTTAGCAACCAGATCTAGTCCATCAAATCACATAAAGATAAGTCATTATGATCCTGATCCATTATTAGATCTCATCCATCAACACTAAAGCTAAACACAATCAATCAATCTGAATATGCAGAATACTGACACCAGTAAACAGTCACCAGAACTCAGAACTTTGCATCAACAACCAGAACCACCTGTAACTTCAAACATCATAGTTTATATGGTATACGCTATTTAGATGTATCTAACCTGCGTATGTACATGCTTTTATCATAGTCAACTAGCATATACATCTATAAATATTCATTCATGATTTGCAGCTATTCCAAACTTGAGTTATACCCAGATCATAATATTTACAGAACATTACATGCGTCAGTATACAGATCTAGAATAAGCATGATCAAACCATATAGAGATGATTCATTCCAAGCCATAAGATCCTGATCTATCATTAGATCTTGTCCTCCATCTACCGCTGAGATTCCTCCTTGGCTTAGATCAAGTAAAGCAGTATAAACCCATAACCTACACACTGGATCTCACACTTCATCAGATATTTAAGACTTTCTGAGTGTTTTTTCCTAATGACCTTCTCCTCCTTTTATTGTCTTAGGCCTTACTCAATACCATGGTCCAAAACCACTTAGAACCAATACCTTGGACCAAATACCTAGGGTCAACACGTCGGACAAGATACCTTGGACCAATACCATCGATCATAATACCATGGTCCAAATACCACGGACCAAAACCAAATGTACACACCTTTCCTTGCAAGAAAGTGTATGTATACGCATACGCGACTTCTGTACTGCTAGACCGTGTGTTTATGCAACTTGGTCAAGGGGAACCTGTGTATATATCTTTTCCTTCATTTTGAGAGCCTGAACTGTCATCTGAGTGAGTTTCCATCTGAACTGATTCCTTGAAGCTGCCCTGCAAATACTATTGTCATGCATTCTATCACATCTGATATCTCTTCTATAGATTCATCTAGTTCTGTATAAGTGAGTTGTTCTGCTACAAGAGGGTTTCCGTCAAGTACAACACATTCATCATAATGCCAACATAATGGAAAATGAAGAAATTAGGGGCATTAGTAATAACAATACATCAAAGCATTAGTTTGTATATTTTTTCTAGTTCATTTTTAGAATTAGTCTCAGAGAGGAGAAGAGAGGCAAGAGGAGAAGGAAATCAAGAAAGAAAAGGAAGGATAAGGAAAGAAAAGGAAAGCAAGGATCAAGAAAGGAAAAGTTGGATCAAGTAGCTTCAACAGGAATACTTGTAGGTGACAGGTTGCATGTATGATTTCCTATTTGGTTTTGACATGCGTGTTATGTGAATGTTGGTATTTGGTTCTTTTGTTGTCATTGGCATGGATTTTTTTGGGTTTCAATAGTGGATTTTAGCCTTTCCTTTCCATTTTTGGATAACCATGGTGTGATGGGACTTTTTTAGTTTGAGCTTTGGATTTTTGGAATATTTTGGATCTAGGTGAGGCGGTCTAGGAAAAATTCCCAAAGGCCTAGGAATCCCTTGACCAGTAATGGTTGGATACATGGTAAAGACTGAGGGTGGAGACGAGAAAATTCCTCAAGGTATTGGAGAAGAAATTATGAGCCATCCTAGCTCAGTTTGGGTTTTTGATCTCGACACCCATTTAGGTGAGATCATGGTATGGTGAGGGTGGAGGTGGTTTAACCTCTGGATTCCCTTGGTTGTTTATGGGTTGGTTTATCCCATGAGATCCCACATTCATGCTTGGAACATGCCATAGGGTTGATTGGATGAAAGAAAGATTTGATTCAACCAATCTATGGTTGGGTGATACATGGAAGTCCCGAACCTAGTTGGATCTTTTCTGTGTTTAATAATATCTAAGTTTCACTTTCTTTTCATTAGTAAATGTACTTTTTATTATGTGGATTTAATGGTTGTTCTATAATTTTTATTTATTTGGTTATAAGCATGGCTATTTGATAGTTGTTAGTCGTGTCTCTTTCCATGTTTTTATTTGTAACTGAATGAATAATGAATGCAAGACCTAATTGAGTTATGACAACTAATATGAGAGGGAAGTGATCCTTCTTGTTAAACCTCAGGCAATTTTTGAGCTCCTTATGTTCAGACTTGCATTCATGACTTGTAGGTTGCATGTTTACCAAGTGTTTGACAAAATTCTAGTCTCAATTGGGGAAGGTCAGGTCAAGTCTTGGTTTAGTTTTGAGTTCACACTCATTGTTTCTATGCCATCTATCATCTCTAGAAGTTTCACATAGTTATGGGCAGAAGCCTGAGTCCTAGCCCTAAAAACGTGGCTCAGAATTCGGGGTCACTGGCACAGAACTGAGTAGACAAGTCCATAGTTGTTGGCAAGTATGCCTATGGGTGCAATTGGAAGGCCACAATCATTGGAATTCCTTGGAAAAAGAGTGAATGGGGCTTTAGGTGAGTGAAAAAGAGATTTATCTCAGGGGTTGGGTTGCTCCTAGAGGTCTTGTAGCACATGAGGGAAGTCAGTAAGGTCTCAAGTTGATGACTCCATTTCCTTAAGGTCATATAAGAGGTTGAGTGTTATCATACTAACCCTCAACTCATGTTTACCTTAGGTAAACTGATAAAATTGGGTAAATGTGGGAGGAGGCATTACAATGACTTCCACAACCATTTATAATTTTAGCATCCTTTGTTCGCAAATAACTAGGTGACCCAAACTAGGTCTATAGCATATAAGCATGTACATAAGTCTATCTTCGATAATATTATATCATTATGTCAAAATCATCCTCTCTAAGTATCAAAAAACTAACCTTGCCAAGGTGGGACACTTTAATATAGAGAGATATTGATACTCAAACATAGGGAAGCCAAGTCATACTTGAAGTTGTAGATGAAATTATACTAACAAATTTCAACCCCCCATTGACAAATCCTCTTGACCCCATATTTGTGGAATTGAGTGTCGACGTTACTTAGCCTTTTTCCTTGTTTTCTCATCACATGAATGGTTAGAGAAATGCTTCAAACATGGGAGAGATGGGATCATCTTCACCATCTATGCCTAGAATTATGTTGTGATGTCATCATCACATTTTGATGAGTGTGATAGGTTCTAATCCTCTGACTTTGACTATGTCTCCTTTCTCACTTTAGGGCCTTCGACGAGTTGCCTCTACGCTCTCATGCGGTTTCCCTAGTTTATTGGTATCCCTTCCTCATATTAGATTTTTTTTCAATTTGGGGGGAAATCAAAAGACCACCTAAAAAACTTGGGTGGTTCCCACATAGTTTTATTATTGCTCCAATAATGATCTCTAGTATGGGACAATCATCTATAGGGAATATTGTAAGGGGTCTATACCTATCTGTAGTAATTTTTGGGATAATAATGTTTTCGAAGGATCATTCAAACCTTGTATTAGTCCTACATCAAAGGGGGATTCCTTTAGCCATACTTCCAAGTTCCTTTATAGGGTCTAACTTATATTGGGGAAATGACTCTGTCAACTTATGGCATGCCTTCATATTGGGAGATAATCCTTCTAGTACTAGATATAATCATATTATCATCAATCCTTTTTGGAGTTTTTTTTCCCTATAGGAAATCCCCTATGGGGAATAATCCTTTTGCTACCATGACTAGTCTATGCTTATAATTTTCGAGGTCTAATAATCCCTTCGGTAACTTTCCTTATTCAAGAACAAATGCTATGGAGGAACTACAAGGTTCATTTTGGATGCCATATTTACCTCTAGATCCATTTAATTAATATTAATTTCCATTTATCACAACACTTGACTTGGAAGATTTTGATAATATTACAAATGAACCGATCCTCTATGACCCTCAGTGGCCACTTATTCCCACAAAGTAAACCTATTATATACAAATTTTTTATGGTAAAACAAGAGAGAACCTAATCATACACATCATCACTTACCATTTATGGTGTTTGTAAAATTCATTGGTGGATTAATAGGTTTCATCTCTTCCAATGAACCTTGATTGGAGATGCTATTAAATGGTACATAAAACTTGGTATCTTACCATGATTATGATTCCTTGGTGTGAACATTTCTAAGCCATTTCTAGTTACCTTCACAATAAGAGATCATACTAGATTTCCTACCTAATTCTAAACAAGACACTTCCACCCACATCTATGATCATATTCATGAGTCAAGGTGGAATAAGCAATTTATTATGACTAATATTACTGATTAACCTTTGAAGGATTGGTTCACCTGATTCTTGATACATCAGATTGACAAGGATGTAGCTATGAATGGGGTGGTTGTAGAGGAGCAAGCCGTGTTGTGTTCCCAACATCCCAATATGATTAATTCATTGTTGGGTACTTTGTATGACATAATTTACAATTATCCTCAACCATTATCCAATCCACAAAATCCAAAAATAATACCACATTTTGATTATGTAATTGATTATGTCTCCATTCATGCTATCAGCTAATTAGTTGCCTAATTAGAGAAATTGATCGTCACATTGCAAGACCTTGCAATTGCCCCTAGTTATCGATAACCTAAGTCTCCTAAGAATATCACTAAGAGTTATATGGTGTAGTCCATGCAACCAAATAATTCTCAACGACCTTGTTAGGATGGAGTCCCCTGGGTCAGTTTTGGGGTTAAAAACCCAAGTTTTGATGTAAATGTTGGTGAAAAAATGTAAAGTATCTGCAATTTGTGGATGCGAAGCACGTAGATAATTAGAAGTCAAAAGGGGTTTTAGTCCCTTGGTTATGTAAATTCGAGTCAGCTTCGAGATCCACCCATGGTCTGCAGACCATGGGATGATATGTAACAAGCTATAAATAGGTGTGTCTTAGAAGTCTAAGGCAAATATAGGGAGATAGAGATGAATTATTATGTCTATGTCTGAGGAAAGAGGAAAGTAGCAGCGATTAGGTAGAAGGTAAAAGGCTCGTAGCTAAGTGCGCAGAGGCCTAGAGTAGAGTCTACAGCTGAGTGCACGGAGGCCTAGAGTAGAATCTGCAGTTCAGTGTGCAGACCCCTGCAGCTGAGTGCGTAGGACAATTTTGAGTCTGTAACATCATATTGAATACCAATAAAGAAAATTGTTTGAGAAATTCATGTGTTTATCTGTTTACTTCTGTTATTTATGTTTGTGATATATGCTAGAATACATTTCTTCATGAAATATTGATGTATTGATGCATGAATCTATTAGATAAGTCTTGCTAACTATATGCAATGCATGTTAAGTATTTACGCGAAGATTATAATACATTCTGTTGTGTTTATTGAAAAATTAAGTAGATCTATGCGAACTCAGATCTAGGGTTTCTTTAAGGTGTGTGTAAGTGGATGTTTCGTCTCTTAAGGGTCAACAAAACCCTATCGCAGACCTTTGTGAAGGTCTAAGGGCCTTTTAAGAGAAGTTGCAGTACCAAGCCTTAGGGGCTTATATTTCTGTGTGAAGAAAAATCTAAGGCAATAAAGACATCACACTGATCCCTGGATGTAGAAACATTGTTCCAGCATCCCCCCGTACTACTTCGGGTGAGACTTTAGCCTGCATTACGTGGGTTTATGGCGAAAGGGCCAGTAGTTTAGGGTTTTGTTTGGTGCAACTAACTCTGAACCTGGGTCAAGATCCACTAAGCCAAAAAACCTAGTGGTAAAATGAAGAATAAAAATAAATATGACCCTTGTAAAAATTCCGAAGAGACACAACAAATCTAGCTCAATATGAGGAGGGAGAATGAATAAAAAAAATTAAGGTGAAGTTTTCCACTAAGATTTGTCAAGAGACCATCTAACTCATGAGTGTCTACAAATGGATGAGATTCATCACCTTATAGCACAAATGGCTAATAGGTAGTAGTCTACTATTTTTACACATCCATTCTTGACCCACATTAAGGGAATTTTGAGGTCTAAAATGGGCCTCCTAAGGAAATAATAAAATAATAGTGGAAATAATAAAATAAGATTAGATTGCATCATCAAATTTTAGAGGGGAAAAATAAAAACTATTTTTTCAACTCGTATTTTCAACTTATCTCCCTATGGGTTTATTCGAATTTCGAGCGAAAACACTCGTTGGATGCAAAAGTTTATTCTTCATCCAAGGAGTGCCGATGTTGCATATTTTTGATGGACTCCACTACATGAAAAATTAGAAATACATGAAAAACATGATTGCAATCACATTTTTCATGTATTTCTCATTTCTCCTATAGCACGGTCCATCGAAAATATACAACATGGGTACTACTTACATGAGGAATTAAGTTTTTCATCCAAAGAATACTCCTTCAAATTTGAGTTAAACATTAGGGAGATAAGTTGAAAATATGTGTTGAAAAAGTAGTTTTATTATTTTATTAGTTTTTAATCTTTTTACTTTTTTACTCCAAAAATGGTGAATTGTCCCTCATGGTTGACATTATCATATTTAATCCTATTGGTTCTTATAAAGTTTATTTTGGTTGAAAAATTTTCTTAGGAGGCCCACTTTAGACCTCAAAATTCCCCTAATGGCCATAGCAAGAAATTGTTGCGGGTACTCCTGCTCCTCGTCCTTGGGGCATTGGAGAACCAAATTTTCATGGAGACCCATCACACATCCTGATGTGATATGTGATAGTAAATTTTTCTACAAGACCAAAAAAATACAAGACTCCTTAGAGCAGTACTTGTTCAAAGAACCCAATCATCCCCGCTTATGCTAATGGGCCTCTCACAATATATAATCCTTTAGATACAATGACCCACCCACCTAAGATTATTATTCATCAATGTTAGTGTTGCCAAAAACTATAATGTTCTTAATGATTTATCCCAAGACCCATGTTCCATGTCCACTTTGGAGGTTTTCTAAAACTATCCTATGTATTGTGTAGCCTTGTCAACACATGTCAAAGGGGTTTATCCCTCAAAATATATTCTAATTAAATTTGACATTGATGTAAGTTGGAATTGCTTATCTCATCAGGTATCTTTTAATATCTTGGTTCATATACTTAACATTTATATTCATTAGACTCTCGGGGATGAAGGATCCTCCACATGTATCATTGCGTCAACATGTTGGAAACCCCTCGGTTATCTAGCATTCATTTAGTCAAGTACCACACTCTAGGCATTTGTTAGCGATGCATTCTTACCTAATGGTGTTCTCCCTACATTTTCAATCGAGCCGGAGGGAAAAACCATTACTAGTGATGTAGAAGTTGTTGATGCCCATTTGAATATAATCTAATCCTTTGACATAGTTACTTTTACACTAAGATTCTTGTTGTGTCATCTAGATATTGTGTCCTTCACTTTGCACATGAGGGAAAGTTTTTTATGATCGATCAACTTGAATATTTCATGTTCATGACCAAATTAACCACTACAAACACTTTGATACCATTTGTTGGTAATAACCTTTTAGGATACGTGAATTTCAGTGTTATTTTGTTCAAGAACTTGTCCTTAATGGGAATATGTCAAATACTATCACCTAGTATCCATATTCCACTATTTGTTACATACTTATGATCTCTTCCATAACTAGTGGATCCCATTAGTTTGTTGACCCTTTGGTAGTGCCATCTCCATCAGATGTAGACACATATGGTGAGAAAATGTCACTTTTAGCATAAGGGATTGCGTCCTTGGAGATCCTATTAGAACCTCCTAAGATTTATTAGAAACTCCATCCCAATATGGAATATGGTTTAAATGATTTTTACACACGGGTCATCACTCCAACTTTTTCACTGACTCCCTCGATTTCATGTTACCTTTAGAACTAATCATCTTGAAGTTCATGGATTCAATTTATAATCCCAGTGATGATATGTCTAATTATGCTTCTGTTATTCGTGATCTAGAAATGGTGGAGCTTGGTAAAATGTATTTTGAATAAGGGTAGGGCATATTTCCTGAGTCATCTAATAAAATGCTACCCTTATATCAAACTAATTCTTGGATATATAGTAACGAACTTGCCAATAAATTTTCCAATCCAAAGCTCCCCATTAATGTATGTCTTGTATCTCTATTATTTCTTGATAGCCATCCTCAAGGCATTATGGAATCTCATAATATTACTAACTCTTTAGCACTTGGGTCCATTCCTAATAGTTATATGATTCTATGCTTTCACTAGAATCATCAACCTTTAAGAATGTTCCAATTCAACTCTATGTGGTTGGTCCTTGGCATGGTGTGCCATATGATCTTGAAGACAACCCATTAGTTCATACACATAAATAGGAATTCTTGGACTATGCCCAATAGTGGGAAATAGATAACATAACCTATTAGAGTGTGTCATGGCTTATATATATGTATTGGACTTTTGATTTGGTTTGTGATGTGATCACCCGTTAATTTTTTTTTCTGGGTTGTTTTGGTTTGATGCTTATCATGTTTGGTGCTCGATTAATATTTGTTAGTCACATAATCATGGCTTCTCATAGGCACACCCATGGTGATACCAATAGGTTATATGTGTTAGTCCTCTAGTTATGTTTACATTTGTCACATTAATTGAGCATTTATATAAGCATGCATGTACACAAAACATGAATATTGAGTCACATTTTTTGAGCTCATAAGTAAGAATTGAACTAGACATATATAGTACATCATATATGCCAAAAGTAAAAAAATGATATAAAATTAAAAAAATCATAAAATATATGGTCCTATTTTTCCCTGGTTCTTGTTTTATCTCATTCTTTAAGTGATTTAACCATGGGTATAGTCTTTTTAAATTATTTTTATATGACAGGGTGGTGTTTTTAGTGTGACCTCCACTATATCTTAGGTGCAATTTTATTGAACTTCCAATATATTAGTGGGTCTTCCCCTATCATCATTGAAGCATTATTGATCGTAAATGTTGGCTTCATTGTAGCTAAGGTCTAATCTCATCAAGTTGTGATGTTGGCTTTGTGGGGCCTGGGCCGGGTTTAGCGATAGTTAGTCAAACAAATCCCTACACAACTGGCCCTTTTGGCATCGGCCTGCGGAGCGCGGACCAAAGTCTCACCCAAAGCAGTATGGGGGGATGTTGGAACTAATTTTCCACACCCTGAGATGGTCATGATGTTGGTTTATACCCTCTGCCCCTACTTCTACATAGGTCACTAAGCCTTATGGCTCTGTCAGTTTACCCTTTGTTCCACCCTTCAGTACCTCTGCGAAGGTGTATGATTGACCTTTGCGCAGCCTTAACCCGTGGTCCAGGTACTTTCGCGCAGCTATGACAATGTATTATATAGGTTCCCAAGTTATCTCAAGTGTTTTACTTATCTTATCAATCTATCACAGTTGGCGCCACGTAAACTGATATCCTTACTTGTGTTCAATTAACTAATACAATCACATATATTCACGCATCACATAAACATTATAAATCAAACCCAAAACACAATATAATAAGATGCATTAACAGGAACTAAATACATAGAATTTGCAGAATACTTCTCTTTATTGATATCTTTCAATTTAATACAAACTCTATCTACCTTCCGCACACAGCAGCAGGGGTCCGCGTACACAACTGTGGACTTCCACCCTAGGCCTCTGCGCACTCAGCTACAAAGCCTCTACCTATGCTAACACTCGAAACACTTAGATTCCTCTGCCAAAACTCCAATGCTTAACTCCTCACTACTCCATTCTTACTACTTAGAGCTTACTTACTTAGCTCTTCTTTTATACAATCTCATGGTTTGTGGACCATGGGTAGATATTTATAGCCATCTTGACACTTTACAAAATAAGGGTGGACAACCCTTTATGAATCTTGACATCTTCGCGCTCTGTGACCAAAAAATGTGGAGACTTTACAACTTTATTAAAAAATTATCCCAAAACGTGGGCTTTTGGCCGCAAAATTGCTTTTGGGGGAACCTGTTCCCAATAGACCCCCAGCACAAACATGGTGACTCACCCTCAAGTCACTCTGTGGGTGCGAAGATCTCCTAGCTCGACCTGTATGATGGAAACCTCGGTGGTGGATTGTGCGGCCGCCTACTTCACTTCTTCAACCAATTTCTCTATCACTAGTCTTGAATTGTTAGGCTAGAGCTTCTACTAAGTCCCTTGCAGATTAGCAAGCTTGCCTTCAATAGAGGCTGTGACTGAATAAGCCTCATCCAACTAGGGCTTCAAGCATGCCTTCAGCACTGCCTCTTTGTGTTGTACTGCATCTACCTGTTCCTTCAATGTTTTGGCCTCCTACAGCTTCGCCAGTCTCTGTGTGAGAGAAACTGTGCACGTTGTACCTTTTACTTTGTCATAACACTACTGCAGTTATCGTGCCTTTATCTCCAGCCATTGTACATTAGGATCCTCCTGCAGGCTTTTCAGGACCTTGAACGACTGTTCAAAAATCCGTGTGTAGTCTGCTACTGCACTATCTACTGCCGCTATCGTCTCTGTGACAGTGGTTGCATGATGCTACTTTACTTCCAGTGGAGTTGAAGGTTAGGCCTTCAACTATAAATATGCAATCTGTAGGTTCAGCTCCAGCTGAACCTTAACGAACTCCGTGCGAGCGTCGCACACCCCTGTAGCAAGCTTGCGAGCTCGCACCTCGACCAGTTCTCCCTTGGGAATGGCCAACTGCGGGACCATTTGGCATGCCTCTTCCACAACCTAAACTACGCACTTGTTTTAGTCGGTTGGTCATGGTGGCAAGGGTAGAGTCTTGTTGTAGGGTCAGTTGTACATTATTGATCTGTTGTTCACTGATCACCTGTACAACGTAATGTTCGCATGCCCTTAGCTCCGGGATCACTCCATCCTGTAGTAGGTGGAGCACCTTGCCACAGAGCACTGCCAAGTTCAACCCTACTCCCTTGAGGGCGCTAACAACAGTCCTGTTAGCTTCATTTTCTATGGTCAGTGCTCCATCCGGTAGCGCTATCGCTCAAGATTCCTTCGCATGTAGCATCTTGGCAGCTTCTGAAATATTGATAGCGAGGTTGGTGGACATTGTGCCAGCCTGTGATGTGCAGATTTGCAGCTCATGCAGACCCGTCTAGATGGACCCTAATAGTTGTTGATGCTGCTGCTCGAATTGCTGCATTACCTCTATGGTGACATCCCACACCATGTCTCTAATGTCATTCAAATCTCCCTCTGTTAGGGTGATTGGGTCCAGCGATGTCTTACTGGCCTTGGATTTCTTCCGCAACCCTAATTTTTCTTGTTCTCTTGGATGTTTGATGTGGTAGGACATCGTCTCCGGGTCCACTCCATGCTACTCTATTTGCTTGTCCATCTCTTCCTCTATTTTGAGTGAAGGAAACCTCGCACCGTTGTTAGAGCTACACTCTGTTTTTCCTGTCTACTTTCCCACCTGTTGGGAGGCATCGTGCTCAGCCTGGGCCTTGTTAGCAGTCTCCTTATTCCTTTTCTTGACCAAATGCACCATCTTGAGCTTGGCCTCCTCCTTTTTACACTACGTGGTGGACTTGCTCAGTCCCACTACCAAGTCTGAGGCAGTATGCCACTTTTCCAGCCAACGATCAAGAATTGAACCGATCACGCCATCCGTCGCCAAGTAAGGAAAGTCATGCCACATCTGCTCAGGGTCCTTCAGTGCCCTGATTGATACGCATTGAAAGTCTACCTTGAGCTCCACGTACTCCTACAGTTTGGCAAACACAATAGGCGACAATCATGGCTTGTGATTGATAGCCATGCTTATCTTCATTTCCATCAAGATCCAAAAGATCTTACTATCCTTGATGCATTGAGCATCCTTCGTCACCCACAGCAAAGTATATTTTACTACTTTTGGTAGGTCTGACTCGACTGAGGTGAATTGACTATCTTCTGACAACTTCCGGGCTACCTGCATAATAGACAACAAGAGCCACACATAGTGGAAGGTCTTACTGAGCTATTGCACCTCGCGGTAGTTCGCAAGGAACTCACTGCCGAGATAGTGCACCCAATTAAATTGGACTCCTTTGGTGCATTGGGCCACTAGCACGATGACTGGTGCTGACACTTCATCTATGCGACACTTCCTCATAATTGTCCCTACCAGGATCAGCATGGCCACCTTGACTGTAGGGTCGCAGATACTCGAGATGGCATAGCCTCATGGCTTCTTCACGAGCTTAAATATCTCCTTCATGGCCTCTGCGAGGGCCTACTCACCACCTTTTCTGCTAAACATCATGGCCGGATTCTCCCAAATATAGGGCAATCGCGTGATCCTATGGATCAACCTATCGGTGATGGGTTTTGGCTCCTCCAGCCATAGACACCAATCGTGCACCAAGCATACAAACTGCTTGATGACGAATACTATAATGGGTGTGTGATTGTAGTGTGGCACCCATAGCAGGTTGAGTAGAAATTCCTTGTCTACTCCCCTAAGCCACTTTCGCGGTTCCAATGCAGTCATCCTAGTGGTTGTGTGAACAATGCGATGCATTAGCTATTCTATTGCCAAGTGCGGGAACTTCTCATGGTCAGCTAAGTCCCAATCTTCAAGTTTCAACAACGGAACCCGCCCCAAGCACGGTCCTTCAAAGGCAATCCAGTCCGGCAGCAGAGGTGTGTGCAAGGTGTCCTTTCTTTTGTCAATGTCCTTCGACACTTTGGTATTGCCTTTGCACGGAGGGAAGTATTCGGGAAACTTAGTGGTAGGGTTATAACCCTCGACTTCAACTTCCTCCACTTCCACCCCCAAATCCTCATCATCCATCAAGATGTCCTCAATTTCTTCCTCCTCCGGCTCCAAGTTAATGGTTTTTCCCTTTTCCTGTGCAGTGGGCTTGTCCTTTTGTGGGTTTCTTCTAGGTGATGCATGCACCGGTATCACAACCTACTTGCCCTTCTTATCCTTTGCACTCTCCTTGGTCCGGGTACGGTTCGGTTTAGGCATCCATGGTGACTTGGAGACTTCAGCTAGTACCTCTGCAACCTCTGGAGTAGCTCCCTTTACCTCCATAACAACCTCCAGCACAACCCTCTCGGTTGTCACTACTTTGGCATCCATAGCTTCGAATCCTGGGATAAAATCAAAGATGAAATTGCAGTTGGATTCTGGAAATCTACCAAACACTGGGAAGTCGAGCAATGCTTCGAAGAATGCGTGAGTCATGCACATCTGTGAGCTCAGAAAATCAATGTTCAAAATGCCAAGTTTTTTTTTGGCCTACACTTGTAATTTATAGGCCATTTTGAATTCAAATATAATCGTTTCCCCCACATTTGGTTCATTAATTCTGGATTGGTAGAAAATTTCCAAGGATATTACACATAAATTTTGTCTTAAATTCCAGCCACCTGGTCCATTTGGCCACATTCTTATCATCAAATCATGAACAATTACTTTAACGCTCACTTTCTAGTTGACCTATGCCATTTCTCCTCAGGTAGTGTATCTCACTCCACGTTGTCATGAACCCCGTTGTGGAGTACTAAAGAAGGTATGTTTTTGGTAATTATTTCAGCATCTTTTCATTAGAACTTACAAACCTTTTGCATCATGAACTAGGAAAATGATAAGGGATTGTAATCAAACTTGCGAGATTAATGTGCAAAACGAAAACATTGACCATTGTCATTTTCTTATGCATGAGGAAGGAAAAACGAAAAGCGGTCGTTCCAAAGGAGAGGACAAGGACGGGCTAACCGTTGTCCCTTTGACGGGGAAACGTATGCAAACAAGGCAAAATAAATCAAAGCGAATCAGCCCTGGAAAGGAAGTGGATATATTGGCTCGGCGCAAGAGAGAAAAGAGATAACTAAGGACTAACGGTTCGGTGAATCACTCAGGATCGCTTGATCCTGAGGGATCGCTGCTTTAACTATTTTTTGCACCTAGACATCTCCACCTTCACCATTATAAAAAGGGAAACATTGATAGCTCGAGGGGTTGGTCGAGTCCTTATGTTTTATGTAATCTCTCTTAAGATTGAAACTTTGATCATCGAGTCTTGTTGAGAGCTGATCTACTGTAATTCCATCTTATGCATTAATACAAACTCGGTTGCTATTTCATCTCTGAGTCTGGAATAACTTCAAGCGGTGTACCCCTGGAGGCTAAGGGCCCGACCCTGGAGGACACTTGCTCCTGTACTATTACATTTGGTTTATGCGTGGTTTTCTTATCAACTTTATTTGATAATATGATATGTTTTGTTAGTTTACATCACATGCTTTGTTATGTTTGTTTTGTTAAAGTTTCTAAAGACAGAACTATTGCATTAACTTGGCAACGTATCACTATTATTTTAAGTGTTGATATAATACTGTCGGTCTTCACAGAATATTGTTGCTGTTCAATTACAGAGTCTCTGTGATGTGCACTTATTCCTTGATATTATGGAATTCATCTTAGCGATTATGTTTTTTGCGATTGTTGGATCTATAGACATTGTTGTTACATTCTGAAACATGATCGTAATCTTTTATAACTGAGATTGATAACTAGTCTACCAAGGCTGGGTTACTATTAAGGTGTGTCGTGTGCATATATGGTTTTCAAAGTGCTGTTCATAATTCATCATTAATCAGTGTTGTTCCATTTTGGTGTGTTGTTCAATTCATCCTTAAGAGTGAAGGATTGCCATTTGATTCATGTAGGTCATGATTCGTGCATTTGATCTTGTAGACTAAGGTTCTACTGCTTGTTAGACTTAGTTTTTGTTACAGTATCCTGTTTGCTGTTCCATTTTAGATTTTCTGTTCTATTCCTTAATTGATGTCCCATTTCTTATCTGATGTTCCATTTCCTGTCATTTGTTATTTTGGTGTGAAGAATGATCTAAGGCTGTAGTGAGCATTGACATTTACTTTCTGGCTCCCAGATCCATGATCTGTTCTTTGATTTACTTTAGTTCCATCAGTTTACAAAGGGATGAGTTACTGCTACTGAACCCTTGACTGATAAATTTCTTAGTTTTCTGAATGTGTAGTTTAATCTTTTGAAGAAGTTTGTTGTAAACAAGCATCCGTTTACTCTTGTATTTCTAAACACTGTACTACTAGCATTACTCTAGAAAATGATAGCCTTAGACTGATACACTCTTTGAAATAACAAAATGTTCCTGGATTGAAAAACTAATGTGAGGTAACTAGAGGTGAAAGAGACCCTTTTTATAGCTCGACATTTTGGCGCCGTTGCCAGGGAAAGAGTGTAGCAATTTGTTCTTTTTTAGAGTAGTGTGAGAACCTGCTAGGGAAGAATTGGGTTTTAAAAACGGAAGGTAAGAACCTACGTGTGGAGCATGTAACAGCCCTGCTGCTCTGTCCGCTTTCCTACAGATTTGCTACTGTTTTGTTTGGGTAGAATCTATCAGTTGATTTGTGTGCATGACTAAGCAGAAAAAGCCAGAAAAAAATTCCAAACCTCTACCCAAGCCAGAAAACGCTAAGGGGCTAGTGACCCTTGGCCAATCAACCTTCATAGACAAAATCTTCAAAAAAGTAGAATCTTTGCCTTCAGTAGGACCCAAAAAAGTTATTTCTAGACAGCCTACTAGTTCCCTTCAGGCCACAGGATCACTATCTGTAGCCTTTGCTGAGGTGCATAGTCAAACTGAAGAGCGGGACTTTCAAGAAATTGAAAATTCTACTCCAAAACTATTGCAAGAAGGGAATTTCAGCAATCTTTGTGAAGGAGGAGGAGAGACAAGGGAAACTGAGGAACCGAGGTCTCCTCTTGGGACAACTCAGCCATTAAACAGCCCAGACAAGAGAAGTGCTCCAAAAATCATTGTTGAAGAAACTCAATCTCCTCAGACATTAGGCACTCTCATTATCCCAGACAGAGGAAGTGTTATTAAAACCATTCCTATTAAAGCCATTTCTTCTCAACCTAGGAATACCCTCCTAGATATCCCAGAAGTTTATTGGCATATATTCGACCAAATGGCTGAAAACCAGCCAAACACCCAAACCTCTACATTGCAATACCCCATAGTGGATACTGCAGCAAATGCGCCCATGAAAGCAATCCCTCTTCAACATATCCCCACATTCCACGGTCTTACATCAAAAGATCCGGATGCATTTCTATTTGAGTTCGATGTGTTGTGTAGGGGATATGATTACACCACCGACCCCTAGAAACTAAAATTATTTCCCTCTACATTAAAAGGGGCTGCCTTAAGATGGTTTATGGGATTAGGTTGGGGGGTTATAAATAACTGGGATCAAATGAAAGAATCTTTTCTAAAAAGATATTAGGACTATTGCAGGTCTAGAGAACTGAAAGACGAAATATTCCAGATGGTAGCTAGACCAAATGAAACATTAGAGGAGTATGTGGAACATTTTCAGTATAATCTTCAAAGATCTCCTTATGCATCACTACTTTTACCTGGTAATGTGTTAAAAACAACATTGATTAGGGGTATGAAGGAACAATGGATTGAAACATTAAACATTATGGGAAAAGGAGATATTTATCAGGAAAATTTTGCTGACATTATTGACTTATGTATCAGAAGCTCGAGAGGTAGCACAAGATTAAAACTGGTAGAACATGATCAGTTTATAAGAGATAATAAAATTTCAACAGAAGGAGTAATGCATGCAGAAATTGGAAATCTATTGGAAAATTTTAAAAATGATATACTAGGGACGCTAACTACACAACTTGATGTTATGCAGGCCAAGTAGAAGCAAATGGAAGTAGAAGAGAATTTGGCAATCTTCTGTCCCCAATGCAAGAAGAAACATAGCCATAAGGAGTGTCCACTAGATGCAGTCCAAACATGCGCCATCTGCACAAAAGATCACCTGACGGAAAGCTGTGCCTCACTTCCCGGATTAAAAGTAGTATATAAGGAAGCAGAAGAAGAGCCAAAATCGGTATATTTTCTCAACCAACGCCGTCAGTGGCAACCACGACAATCTGGTATGTTTTCGGACCCGACCTCTTCTTTTCAGTCTCCACAGTATAATGCTCAACAATATAATATGTGGCAAAGTCAATCCCAACCCCCGTTTCCAAACTGGTAACCATAGTCGTTTCCTTCATCAACCCCGTGGCTGAATCAGGCAAGCCAATTTGGTTGGCCGAATCTTCCTTATACCCCACCATATTGGCAAAGTAACGCATACCCACCACAATGGACTCCCCCTACTTCACAAAGTTCAACCTAGCAGACAAATTGGCAAAGACCGATGCATCAACCAGTAGGAACCATGCCGCTCCCTCAACCTACACTGCCAGCCTTACAACAAAATCCCCAGTCTAATCTGAGACCGCAACTCCTAACCCATCCCAACCCCAATCCAAATAACAAATCGGTCCAATTTGTCCAAATAGTAGAAACATCAGAAATAGGAGCTGATCTGAGGTAGTGTAATGATCTTCAGCTAAGATCTGGGCGTATTATTGAAACTGAGGGAGATAAGACAACCCATGTTAAAAATCAGTTACCCAGAGAACATTTGTCACAAGAAGAGGATGTGAACAAACAACAAACTCATAACCAGACAACCACATCCTCTCCCCCATTCCCAGAACGATTAATCATACCTCAAACTACACAATATCTTGATTTTGAAATTCTGGGAGAATTACAAAATTTGTACATAAAAATTCCATTCCTCCAAGCCATTCAAGACATTCCGATATATGCAAAGACTATCAAAGAATTGTGTAAAGAAACCAAGGAGGAATGCAGCAAATAACCCAAGAGTCCAAGTAGTTGGCACTCTATCTGACTTATTATCAGGAAAAGAAACACCCATTAAATACGAAGACCCAGGAAATCCAATAGTCACCGTACAAATTTATGGTCAAACCTTCCCTAATGCCTTAGTTGATCTAGGAGTTGCAATCAACATCTTAACAACTACTATTTGCCAAAAGCTAGGAATTACATCTGCAGAACCCACCTCTACCTTGTTAGAGCTAGCTGACCGATCTGTTGTTAGGCCAGAGGGAACACTACATGATGTCATGGTACCTGTTGACTCCTGGGAATATCCGACCGATTTTCTGATAATAAATCCCAAAAGCCGACTTGATGGACACCCATTGATTTTAGGAAGACATTGGCTTGCAATTGTCGATGCCTATATTGGTTGCTGACAAGGCAATATGACCATAACGATGGGAGCGAATACCAAGAACTTAGCCTTATACCCTCCAGCACAACCAAGTGTCACAATGATTAAAACTAATAAGCAACCTGTATCATACCTTACTGACAACATTAGATCTCCATTAACTATACAAGAGGCAATTTATTTTAAAGATCATACAGAGGACGATGCCATTAATAAATTTATTATGCACGCTGAATTCAGATCCCACACACAGTGCCACATGATAGAGATAACATTTGATAATGAATTAGAAGAAGATCCTCTTAAAGATACACATGATCAAACGATACCTATTACCTCTGTTGCAAATAGTAAAATTGTGGAAATCGAACCATGAAAAACCTTAAACATTAATGCCAACCTCACCTCCGAACAAGAAACGAAGCTCATCCATCTGTTGAGGAAATATAAAGAAGCATTTGCATGGGACTATCCTGATATGAAAGGAATTGACCCTCAATTATGTACACACCACATTTACATAGAAAAAGATGTGAGACCTGTTCGCCAGCCTCAGAGGAGACTTAATCCTCATCTAAAAGATGTGGTAAAAGTTGAACTTCAAAAACTTTTAGATGTCAATTTCATCTATCCTATCTCCGATAGTAAATGGGTCTCTCCACTCGTGGTGGTACCAAGAAAGAATGGGAAATGGAGAATTTGTGTGGACTACAGAGAACTAAATAAAGCAACACAAAAAGACCACTTCCCCCTCCCATTCATCGACCAAGTATTAGACACTTTGGCAGGAAAGAAATTCTTTTCTTTCTTAGATGGCTTCAGTGGATACAATCAGATTTAGATTGCTCCTGAAGACCAAGACAAAAGCACTTTTACTTGTCCGTGGGGAACATTTGCCTACAGAGTTCTACCTTCTGGCTTATGCAATGCTCCTGCTACATTCCAAAGGTCTATCCTCAGCATTTTTGCAGACTTAATAAATGAAGGACTTGAAGTATACATGGATGACTTTACGCCGTATGGAGACGATTTCGATCCAGCATTGGATACACTGGAAAATGTCCTACAACGCTGCATTGCTACCAGGTTTTGTTTAAGCCATGAAAAATGCTATATGATGATGACTGAAGGACTTATTCTAGGACACTTATTTCAGCAGTTGGCATTCAGGTAGACCCAGCCAAAATCCAAATAATTTTTCTTATTCTCACTCCTACCACTCAAACGGAGGTACGCAGTTTTCTTGGATTTTCTGGTTATTATAGGAGGTTTATAAAACATTTTTCGCATATTGTTGCACCTCTGTATGCACTAACTGGTAACATTGATTTTCTTTGGACAGAAAAATGTGAACATGCTTTCCAGGATCTGAAGAAGCTTGTGTCCATAGCCCCAGTCCTTCGAGGACCAAATTGGGATTTTCCATTTCAGATATCATCTGATGCCTCAGATACAGCCATTGGAGCAGTCCTTAGGCAGGAAGAGGATAAAAAACCATACGCAATTTATTATATTAGCAAAAATTTATCCCCTGCTGAATTAAATTACACTGTTACTGAGAAAGAATTTCTAGCTGTAATACATGCTGTCAATAAGTTTAGACATTACATTACTAGATATCTTGTTATCTTGTATACAGATCATTCTGCCATCAAATATTTAGCAAACAAGCCTATCACAAATGGCAGAATAACTAGATTGTTGATTTTATTGCAGGAATTTGATATTACAATCAAGGATCGACCTGGAAAAGAAAATCCTGTAGCTGATTTTCTCTCAAGAATTCCAAAGCCAATCGATGCAGCAACAGTGGAAGATCAATTTCTGGACGAGCATCTATTTATTGTGGCTGTTCAAACACCCTGGTATGCTGATGTTGCAAATTACCTAGCAGTAGGTAAAGTACTGAAACATCTAACCCCTAATGAGCGGAAACAGATTGTTCAGAGGAGTGCTTGATTCTCGTGAGTTGGAGTCTACCTGTTCCACACAAGGGCAGACATGCATTTCAGAAGATGCATTCGAAGAGGATGAAGTCTTTGACATTTTAAAAGCCTGCCATGACAGACCATGTGGCAGAAATTTCGCCAATCGTAAAACTGGACATATTGGCCTACAATTTTCAAAGATGCAAAGAAATTCGTCCAAGCTTGTGACAGTTTCCATAGAGCAGGATGCCCTGGTCAATCCGATGAGATGCCCTTGAACCCATAGTTAGTCATTGAACCATTCGAACGATGGGCCCTTGATTTCATCGGACCAATTAACCCACCCTCAAACCAAAAAACATATATTCTGGTGGCAACAGAATATGTCACCAAATGGGTTGAGGCAGAGGCGTTGCCGAGAGCTACAAAAGATTATGTCATACAGTTCTTGTTCCATATATTTGTGCGTTATGGCATTCCAAGAGATATAATTATAGACAATGGACCATAGTTTGCTGGGAACAAAATAGCTGCAACAATAAAAAACTATCATGTCCATCATAAAATCAGTACTCCATACCACCCACAGGCAAATGGTTAGGTAGAAAGCAACAATAAAATAATAGAATCAATCCTAACAAAAACAATTGCGTCACTTAGATGTGATTGGGCTGCCAGACTACCAGAGGTACTGTGGGCTTACAGAACAACATGGAGAAGTACCACTAGTTACTCAACTTATCAATTATTGTTTGGCAAGCAACCCATTTTTCCCATAGAATTCGAAATCCAAACACTGCAAACAACACATGAAGTTGGATTAGATTTAACTGAGGCACAGATCAATCGATTACAGCAGATCAATGAGCTCGATAAAATCAGGTTCTCTGCACTCCAAAATACTGCACTTATCCAACATCAGCGAGCTAAATTGCATGATTCTCTCATTAAAAATAAAGTCTTCCACAAAGGAGACTGGGCACTTTTGTACTATTCCAGGTTTCAGGACTTTCCCGGGAAACTCGAGACTCGTTGATTGGGACCATACGAAATCCAGAAGGTACATGACAATGGTACTCTTACTCTAACCACTATTGACGGTTCTGGATATGCCTTCAAGGCAAATGGCCACCGAGCTCGCCTTTATCGCAAACCACTCACTCGGGAGTTTTTCTGCCAGCAGCTACGCCAAGACTCTGATATGGAAATTTTAGGGGAGGGAGAGAAGTCTTCCTCACCTATGATTCATTAAGTAATTTACCTCTTTCCACAGTTTTTACATAATTTCTTTTGTTTTGTTTTTGTACATATTTTTGAGTCAAACGCTTTGTCATTAATTTTCGAAGCAGCAACAATGTTATTATTTTTGTTGTTCCTTTTCTCAAAGGGACAACATTTTCGTTCTACTGTTCCTTTTTTAAAAAAACATCACCTTTTGGATCAACCATCATTTTCTTTAATTTTGTTCTTTTTCCTTATTTTTACTTTCTGCTATTCTTTTTCCAAACGAACAACACTTTTGCTTTTTGTTGTTCCTTTTCCAAAGGAACGACATTTGTGTGTTTTGCTTTTCCTTTTCCAAAGGAATAACACTTTCGATTTTTGCTATTCCTTTCCAAAGGAATGGCACTTGGGCGTCTTGCTGTTCCTTTTCCAAAGGAACAACATTTTTTATTTTTGTTGTTCCTTTTCCAAAGGAACAGCGTTTGTGTGTTTTGTTGTTCCTTTTCCAAAGGAACAACATTTTCAATTTTTGTTGTTCCTTTTCCAAAAGGAACGACATTTGTGTGTTTTGCTGTTCATTTTCCAAAGAAATAGTGTTTTCAATTTTTCCTGTTCCTTTTTCAAAGGAATGGCATTTGCGTGTTTTGTTGTTCATTTTCCAAAGGAACAACGTTTCCGATTTTTGTTGTTCCTTTTCCAAAGTATGTTCAACGTTTCCAATTTTTGATGTTCCTTTTCCAAAGGAACGACATTTGTGTTTTCGGCTGTTCCTTTTCCAAAGGAACAACGTTTTTTTATCTTTGCTGTTCCTTTTTCCAAAAGGAACACCACTTATATTATTTTTCTCTTCCTCTTTGAAACAGCAACATATTCGTATTCCTTTTACTTATGCTTGCTCCCCTTGTTGTTTTAAATTAAGGATGCTTACTGTTTCTGTTCTTTCAAGTATTTTGGAATACAACGATGCACTTATGCAATGGATACAAAATCACAACATACTAAAATCAGGTGAATTATAAAATCGTCATTTTTATAAGAAATTGCTTTTAATTGGTAAAAGGACAGAGGGAAGGACACACTTACCCATTATCTTTTGCTATCATTGCTTCACTAACTCTGCTCTGATTGGTTATATTTATCATGTTGGTTCATTTTAAATCCTCTTTGATTATTATTCAGGAATAGGAGCAAAGGGTTTATATCTTCCTATTGAGATGTTAAGACTTCTTCCACCATTCCTACTCTTAAGGAGTGTTGAACCACCCTTTGTGTATAAATGGGAAAGTACTTTATGAAAAAGAAAGAAAAAAAAGAGCAAACTAACTTGTTTATATAAAGATGTCAAATGCAGGATAGGGGGTCTCATCAAGAGCCAGCCTACCATGATCATGAGGAAGAAAGTGAAGTGGCATTCCCACTATGGCCACCACACCAGGGATATGGTCCAAAAGGTATATCAAATAAAGAACCCTTGGAACAGGAGGTCTCATCATGAGCCGACCTGCTTACCTTTCGCTCCTTCCTCGTGAATGGCATTATGGCTAACTGGTCACCAAGCCAGCATAATGGCCTACATTTTGACATCACACAACACTTCCTAATCATACACAAATGATCATGGTTCCATGGGTGAAATAAACAACTCTGCCAAGGTTATTGACACCTGTCGGCAGCAGAGCACTGTTAATGGTATTGAAGTCACATTATTTACACCAATAGGTAGTTATTAGCACCCTTTTGTTTCTTATACCTTAGTAATAAATCGCATAAGACGAATGTATATTATTTTCCGAACCATACAACGCATGTAAATCTATTATCACCAATCATAACAGAACAATTGACAATGACCGCATGAGACTCGGTATGTATGGCAAATATCCTATCCTCCCAGCCTCACATCATATCACAACAGTCTCTTACATATTAAGCAATCCAACTTGACACCTCGATTTCAGTAATCTGCTACTTTTGTAAACATGGCATATTGCCATACAATGTTCCTTTATGACTCTGCTTCAGAACAGACTGGCACACCACTCCTTTATTTGACGGTCGGGACGGCCTATCACATTGCAGGGGGGAGGTTAACTTCATCATTCCTTGGATGATGTGTCAGACCGCTATTCGTGAAACTGTGTACTTGGGAATAGCATAGCTCAACGATATACTATTTTTTATTTTTGCATGACTTGCTATTCTTAATCCATTTCCATTGCATACTCTGCAGCATTAGATTTTGAGCGAGTCTTGCGTCTGTCAGCCTATCTATTTTTTAACAGCGTGAACAGTTGTCATTCCATTGTCAAAATTCTGAGATTTTACAGCAAAACCATAAACATGGGAGGGAGATCGATTCGGAGAGAACAGTAGGTGTTAACAGTCTCTGATGTTGCACGAGAAATCCTGGCAAGAGCTGGGTGGCTAACTTATCTCAATCGCTTACAGGAATCCAACGAGACTGTAGCAATTGAATTCTTGCAGAACTTGCAAGGCGATCACTCCACAGTGAGGGGGAGACACATAGTAGTCACCGATGACATAATCACAGAGGTCTCAGGACTGCCAGGCATTGGACCTGTATGGACGTTAAAGAAAGAGAGATTGCAGAAGATTATAGAAACCTTCCAGGAGGAAGGCCAGAGCCTGACAATTAGAGGAAAGGGGGTTCTGCCAGCAGCATTAGGAGAACCATGGGTGGAATTGGCAAATACCATTCAAAGCTACATCACCTGTGAGGGAAGAAAAGACGTGGCAAGACCACGACACCTTAAACTTTTAGTTGTGTTAAAGCAAAAATGCTCTGTAAATTTACCTGCATTTTTGAATTCATTACTGCATCATGTTGCACGGAGCATGAAAAATGCACAACATGTAGAATCAGTTGTTAGTCATCATGGGTTGATACGGTTAATAGTCAACCATAGCCTTACCCAGCAGCAGAGAAGCTGGGAAGAGCTAATTGCCATGATACATGGAGGATTGACCACACCATCCCCAAAACGTAAACATGCCACCAGTACACTTGAGAGTCCAGAAAAATGAAGGAAATCGGTCTGGCTAGCATGACTACGAGGGAGGCTGGAGAAGCCCCAAGGAAATACCAGCCAACTGGTAGATATAGAAGATACAGGGGATGAGCAACCCCCACAATTAGAAGGAGAAGATAATGAGAAAGTAATGAAGGAAAACGAGGAAGGAGAAATGGAGGAAGAAACCGAGCAATCTGAGCAGGAGGAGGAAACAGAACAGCAGGAAGGCAGCCCAGTGCAGGATCCATTGAGAGAAGATGAATTGGCCAAATTTTTGGCCAATATGGGTGAATATGGCCAATCTTCCAGTCCATCAGACCTCCATGCTGAAGAAGAACCAAAAGAACACTATGCTCAGGAGGGAAATACACCTGAAGAATCATATGCAGAGAAAGTAGAAGAGGAGAGTCAACTTGTTCATGATGAAAACATGACAGGAGGTGCAGAACAAGAACAATCCGTTCCTAGCTAGATGACACCAGAAGAATCTCCAGAAGTAGGGGGAAGAAAAGGAAGTCACCGAAGAAATAACAAAACCAGCTAGGGTTCTTTCCCTGAAGCAGCCAGAGAAGAGCAACAAAGAAGCACCCCAAAGAGAAAATCAGGAAATTAATCCAGGTCATAGTCCAGGCCGCAACAAATAGTCTGTTGTTCCTTCTAAGGAAATTGAGGAAATTAAGAAATTACGGAAAGAACAAAAAAGACTACTAAATGTAATAGTTCAACTTCGATAGCAGATTAGGATTTTGAAAGCAAGGAAAAGGGTAAAAAGGACTTCAGGAAGGAAAAGACAAAGGATCAGAGGACTAGATTCCACCCTGCTGTTCAAAACCCTGTTGAAAAGCGGGCTGCTGTTCCAAGTGTTGTTGAGAAGAAAATTGCTGTTCAAATTAAAAAGGAACAACATTTGACTGATACCCACGTTAAGATAGAAACAAATGATATTATGACCTGCGATAAGGAAATCCAGACAGAGGCACCACCCTCGGGAGTGATAAGGGCCATGAACGCAAGACAACGTAATAGGAAAATTCAGGTAAAACTCCCGGTCTCCATCGCCGCATGGGAAAGAGATCTCAGAACAGTAACCCTATGGGAGGGTTTGACGCAAGCCCAGAAAACAGTAGAAAATCTCATAGAGAAAACGGTCCCTCGAGAAAGGTATGAAGAGCTACAACAGCAGCTTAGGAACGTGAATCTATCCGAAAGCCAGGCCTTTGAAGGGTGGCGAAGGGAAGAAGAAAAAGTTGCGAAGGTAACTCGTAGGTTAGATATAGTTATTAAGCAGATGGATACCTTATGTTCTTTGTACAATGACGTCCTAGCATGTAGAGCCCCTGCTAAGAATTATGCCTTGTTTTTAATGGAACAATATTTGCAATTGAAAATAAAGGTTGTTAAAGCAAGTGCTCCCATACAAATTAATACCGTCGATGACTTTATAAACTGCTGTAAGCACTATGGGGTAAAAGTTCAAAGACTACTGTGTGAGTTTTATTTACATAACCTTGTATTAGACTAGGAGACCGAGCTGAAACCTGGCCCTTTTGTTGGGGATATCCAATTACAGGCATTTATTTCATTTGGGGTTAATCAAATTAAATGGCTTAAAGCCTATAATGCTTTCCAAAGGTAAGAAAACGGATTAGATTTGTGGGTAAGAGCTGAGCCTAGGAATCCAGTATAGTTGTGGAGAGAACATAGGAGCCTCGTGAAGATTCTAGGTGTAATTGATGCATTAGGACCCATTCACACAACAATCAATAAGCAAGGAATAGAATACTTTTTCACTATTAAAGACCTTTCCATTGACGTGGCTAAATTTTGATATCAGATCTCTAATCCGAATATCCAACTTAGGGAACTATTTATGTATGAAAATTTTAAGTTAGCCGCCAACCGCTTGCACCTCTATGGCGAAGTCATTTTGAGGGTAGGGCCATCCTGGTTAGGATATAGGTTCCAGAGTCCAATTATCTCGCACCCTGCACCTGGGTACCAAGCCCTGTATGAGATGCCTGAGGGTTAGACAGGCCATTTCATTGAACACCTAGTTATGCATCATGGTTGTAGACCTCCACATGAGATTCCATCTCTAGCCTACTCTCTCACTGCCTTACATGTCAACTACAAAGTTTTCATGAGGGCATGAAAAAGGGTAAGCATGGGGGTGTGTGGAGTACTAAAGAAGGTATGTTTTTGGTAATTATTTCATCATCTTTTCATTAGAACTTACAAACCTTTTTCATCATGAACTAGGAAAATGATAAGGGATTGTAATAAAACTTGTGAGATTAATGTGCAAAATGAAAACACTGACCATTGTCATTTTCTTATGCAGGAGGAAGGAAAAACGAAAAGTTTCCGTTCCAAAGGAGAGAACAAGGATGGGTTAACCGTTGTCCCTTTGATGGGGAACTGTATGCAAACAAGGAAAAACAAATCAAAGCGAATTAGCCCTGGAAAGGAAGTGGAGATATTGGCTCGGCGCAAGAAAGAAAAGAGATAACTAAGGACTAACGGTTCGGCGAATCCCTCAAGATCCCTTGATCCTGAGGGATCACTGCTTTAACTATTTTTTGCACCTAGACATCTCCGCCTTCACCATTATAAAAGGGGCAGCACTGTTAGCTCGAGGGGTCGGTCGAGTCCTTATGTTTTATGTAATTTCTCTTAAGATTGAAACTTTGATCATTGAGTCTCGTTGAGAGTTGATCTACTGTAATTCCGTCTTATGCATTAATACAAACTCAGTTGCTATTTCATCTCTGAGTCTGGAATAAATTCAAGCGGTGTACCCCTGGAGGCTAAGGGCCCAGCCCTGGAGGACACTTGCTCCTGTACTATTACGTTTGGTTTATGCATGGTTTGCTTATCAGCATTATTTGGTAATCTGATATGTTTTGTTAGTTTACATCACATGCTTTGTTATGTTTGATTTGTTAAAGTTTCTAAAGACAGAACTATTGCATTAACTTGGCAACGTATCACTGTTCTTTTAAGTGTTGATATAATACTCTCGGTCTTCACAGAATATTGTTTCTATTCAATTACAGAGCCTCTGTGTTGTGTACGTATTCATTGATATTACATAATTCATCTTAGCGATTATGTTCTTTGCGATTATTGGATCTATAGACATTGTTGTTCCATTCTGAAACACGGTCATAATCTTTTATAACTGAGATTGATAACTAGTCTACCAAGGTCAGGTTACTATTAAGGTGTGCCGTGTGAATATATGGTTTTCAAAGTGCTGTTCTATAATTCATCATTAAGCGGCGCTGTTCCATTTTGGTGTGTTGTTCAATTCATCCTTAAGAGTGAAGGATTGCCATTTGATTCTTGTAGGTCACGATTCGTGCATTTGATCTTGCAGACTAAGGTGTTACTGCTTGTTAGACTTAGTTGCTGTTACAGTTTCCTGTTTGTTGTTCCATTTCAAATTTGTTGTTCTATTCCTTAATTGTTGTCCCATTTCTTATCTGCCGTTCCTTTTCCTGTCATTTGTTATTTTGGTATGAAGAACGATCTAAGGTTGTAGTGAGCATTGGCATTTACTGTCTGGCTCCCAGATCCATGATCTGTTCTCTGATTTACTTTAGTTCCATTAGTTTACAAATGGATGAGTTACTGCTACTGAACCCTTTACTGATAAATTGCTTAGTTTTCTGAATGTGTAGTTTAATCTTTTGAAGTAGTTTGTTGTAAACAAGCATCCGTTTACTCTTGTATTTTTAAACACTGTACTACTAGCATTACTCTGGCAAATGATAGCCTTAGACTGAGACACTCTTTGAAATAACAAAACGTATCTGGATTTACAAACTAATGTGAGGTAATTAGAGGTGAAAGAGACCCTTTTTATAGCTCGACACCTGTGACATCTCCTCGTTTTGCACAATCCTCTAATCGCGTAGTTCCCCAACGTGGGCAGTGTAGTTTATAGTCTTGCACCTCCTTTCAGTTGCTTGGAGCGCTAAGACTATGCTACCTTCATATAGTCACCTAATCAGATCATCGTTATCTAACGCTAAGTGGACCTTCTCCTTATACTTCAGATTGAGGCGGTAAGGTCTTTGCTTAATTGGCTTCGTGTCGAGTTTTAACTTGATATTCATAACACCCAGGTCTCCTATCATCCCTTTTAACTCCATAAACTTGGTAGGGAACAAATCTTGGTATTCCTGGAGCAATTTGGAAATCTTATCTACCATTGCGTCATCCCAGTAATCTCCAATCTTTGCGAATTTGGGCTCCACCTCTATACCAATATTTACCTGTTTCATTTTCAATGGCGCGGTTATATCAGGATTCTCAATCTACAGTCCCTTGACCTCATGGTGACCATTGATTTCAGGGATATTAATCCTTTTTGGATCCTCGTCTTCTTCCATAACAGTCATGTTATAGCATTCCAGTGTGTGGCTCAGCTAAGTAGTCCAGTTGGGTTGAACCAGATCCAAAGGATCCTACGGTATCCTAAAGATCGCTGCTTTAAATTCTTGTAGCACTTCGTCAATACATTCAAACCCATATTTGAAGCTGAACCTCATTATGAATCCTTCACATAGAATATCCCATTCACATGTGCCATGGCGCAGCTCTGTCTCCAGGTACCAGTTCATCGGGATGACATCCACGGTGTGACAGAACAAGTGCATCCATTCAAGTTGGGGGCTTCACTCCATAAACCTTAGCCCATTTGGCCAAGTGTGCATGCGGATCATCCTTCCCGTCATACTTGTCTATCACTTGTACCTTCAGATTCCCAAAGCATATTCTCATCATCCTCCTACACTTGGGCCAATCATCAAAACTACTTGTGTGCATACCCCACCATCTTGTGGGCGCAGCGCGCAATGCCCAGTCCAAAGCCTGCAAGTATTGATTCTCTGGTACTTCCCACTCAAATGCATCCAAAAACACATCCACATCATTCAAGCCATCATAAGTGGGCAGATTTCTTACCTCTGACGACACACAGCTTAGCCACTAGGTCATCATGTTACAACACAGCGTAGTTACTTCATGTAGCTGATTTTGCCAATGCTCTAATTCTTCATCCGAGTCTGAGTTGTAGGAACTTTCGTGATCCCATGTAATTTTTCCATCTACTGTCAGATTCACCGAATTGTGGTCTCACAATGTTATCTTATATATGCAGTCCAAATCGTCAGCGCTCTCATAATCGCGCACTGGTTTAGTATAGCACGATCTTTTAGTAGGATCTAGGAGTACTATTACATGAAGCAATTTCTTTTCGAATATCTTCTTTTGCATATTTAGGTTGATTTCCCCATTCACGTCAGTAGCCCAATCAATGGCAAGGAGGGTATGGTAGGGGTTGCTGTCACCCATAATTTATATCACTTCAAGGTCACCCAATGTGCTCGCGTCTTCAATATCTATAGTTACTCCTTGCAATCGTCCCATGGGGATGATCTTCTACTGATTTTCCATCCTTAGCTGAATCAGAGACCACTACAGCGTGGGTCTCTCTCTCTCTCTCTTAAACCCCTCCTATGTGTGTGTGTATACCTTCTTCTCTCTCCTACTCTTCCCCTTTATCTCCCACAAAATCTGTTTGATCTCCTAGGCCTCTCTTCCCCCCTTGTATATTATAGTCTCTCGTCCCATCTCTCTCTATTTACCACCTCCATATTTCTATGTATATCCATCTCTCTCCCCCATTCACACACACTCTCTCCTTCTCTCTCTTTCCCTTTCTCTCTCTATATTTATTTCATCCTCCCTTTTTCTTCCCTGTAAAGGACTACATTTATCTCCCTCCCCCTCTCCTTTTCTCTCCTCCTTGCCTCTCTAATTCTCTCCCCCCGATCAACCTTTACTTATGTCCTTCTATTTTTCTCTATCTCTCTCTCAATCATTCTCTCTCTCACTCCCTCCCCCTGTATCATTACTCCCCTCCAATTTTCCCATGTCATCACTCTATCTCTCACTCTTTATCTCTCTTACCCCTCCACTCTCTCCCCCCCCCGCCACCCAAAAAAACCTCACTTGTACCCTATATTTGTCTCCTCCCTCTCCCCCGTAAGTCCCTGCTTCACAACAACCCCTCTCCATGTTTGCCTCTCTCTTCCTTCCTATGTCTCCAAGAAGTATCAATCTCCCTCTCCCTTCCCCATCCTCTTTCCCTATCTCTCTTACTCTTCAAATCCCCCCCTCTCTCTCCACCCTCATCCCACTTGGCCCCTTTATACTTCCCTCCCCCCCATGTCAGCTATTCCCCATGCATTAAATTTTGTATCTATAGGATTGCAAATACAATACTACTACTATGAATGTGCAACATTTTTAGTACTACGAACAAACACAATTTTATTGCTAGGAAAATGATTACATTTTTAGTTCTAGGAACACTTTGAATTTATATTTTTGTCTAGTGGGAGGCTTACATGCACAATGAGATTGTTGCTTGAGATATAGGTTTGGGATCACAAACATGATGATTTGGGATGAAAATTCATGGAAAAAAATCAATTGAATATATATCTTTGATGTTATTTTTCGATAAGCTAGACAAATCCGTTGTCTATGAAAGTATATACACATATAGAGTTGGGTACAAAGTCTTTATATATACATTTTAGACCTGCAATCTGAAAAAGGGTCATTTGATAATGTTAAGACCATTTTAGTTTGCACTAAGGAAGGCCTTGTAATTTTATGGATATAGTAACCTTCACAGTTTAAAAAAATTGTAAGATTAAGACCATAAATTATAGATGTGCACAAGAATACTCTCTTCTCTATGTTTCTACAAATTTTTGTAGCAAGAGTCAAATCATTTAGGTACTTAAAGGTTGCATTAACTAAAGGTGCATTATATTTTGCATGAAAAATAACATATAAAAGATAGGAAAACTCAAAATTCATATAGTTAAAGAAAATTTCTATAAATAAAAATTATGGATGTGGAATTCTAATTCATTTTTGTAAATTTCATCATTTTACATGATCTTTAAATTCATTTCCTAGTCACCTCTAATCATTCCTCCAAAGTAACAAATTATTGTTTCTCAAAATGAGAGACCATCATTAACTTGCATCCATCCATAAAGAATAATTCTAATTAACTAATTAAATAAACTATCTTCTTAAAACTCTCAATAATTTGTCTTAAAAGATCCATACCAATGTACTCAATAATTAAAAAAATAAAAAGTATACACTTTTTATTATTATTATATATTTGTAATTTTATTTATTCTTTTGATGATAAATTTATTTTATTAATTTTGGATCATCCCACTTGGCTTTTTACTAAATTTAAAGTTCTCTTTAATGAGTACTTTTCTATGACAAAGCAATGATTTTATTATTTTTTAAAAATCTCATTTTAAATCAAATTGTGATATAATTGCATGTAATACATATAAATTACTTAGTTAATAGTCATTATCCAACCGTAATGACTAAGCTTCTTCTATAATAAAAGATAGAGTTTTCATACCTCTTATTACACATTTCTCTTAAAAAAAATTCCAAGCATAATTTTAATCATTCAAAAAAAAAACCCTTTAGTTTCTCATTATTAATATTAATGTTATATCAATATCAAAAAGTCTTACTATTATTTTTATCATTTAAAATTTTACTCAAAATATCTAAATAACTTTAAACATTATATTTATACTTTTTTAATATCATAAATATGTATATTTATTTAATTTAAAAATTATATAAATATTATTTTAAATAATTTAACATAAATATGTATATTTATTTAATTTTAAATTAATATAAATATTATTTTAAATAATTTATATACAGAAATATTCATATGAAAAGCCTATATATATAATATTTTCTTCTTAATGACTTAATATAGAAATTAAAGCTAAACCATATTGAATTGAGTCAAGCTAATATATATTTATTAGTAATGATTTTATTATTATTTAAAATATATAAATAAATGTAAATTCTTGAATATTGGTTCCTAATCAAATTGAACTAAAATTCTTGTCTACTCTTTTACTTATTTTTTATTTCAATAAAACTCACTAGAAAATGAAAACAATGAACATATTATTTTTTATCTAGTTAAAATTATAAAAAAAAACATGTATTAACAAGGGAGGTTGCATGGCAGCTAGTCCTTGCCTAGTTGTTGGATGGGAGGTCATCTTAACCAGTGTTTTCCTTATTCAGTGGGTTGGTTAGTTAGGTCTGTGCAATTCTAGCATGATAGGAAAGCAAGTTCAAGGCAGTCAAGAAAATCAAGCAAGTCAAGCAAAGAGTGTTGTTGTAGCATTAGCATATAAGGGAAAGTTGTTGGTTCAAAATGAGGAGAGAAAGGAAGGAGGTTGGTTTGGTTCTTAAGCCACTACCACTAAGCAGGTCTAGGCCAACAAGCTTCATGATGAGGAAGAGTTGTAAAACAATTTGTTCCTTAGGTTCAGGGCTTCTCTTCGTCATTGTGTCGACAATTCCAAGTGCTTCTCATATATTTATTTCAAGGCAGGGTTATACTGATTCATTCATATTAGGGAGCCTCTCATGTGACTATTATACTCCTCCCTGTATAGCTCCCAAGGCGCGTTGACGTAGAAAATAATGGATGACTTCACAAAGGAACAAAAGTTAGAAGCAATTGCTACTGTAACAATTGTTGGCGATAATTAAGCCCACCTGACAGATTAATCACCAAATAATTGGTCTCAGAGCATATTCAGGAGTAGTTGTAGCAATGGTATCAATGGTCTCATCAGCTCACCGGCTCAATGGTCTCAGAGCATCAACAACTTCACCAGTTGTTAAAATTCAATTTGTTATAATCATTAGTTATTGAAAAGAATTTCCTTTGATTACCTTAATATATTTTGCTATACACATGGCATCGCAGGATAATGAGTATGAAACAAACTACCCTTTCAACGCCACATGAAAACGATGTTTTGTCAACATGAAAATAAAAGCTTGTTGTTGATCTCTTACATGTTTACGCAGAATGTCAACCATCAAGCCAAGCCAAGTTGAAGTGCTTGTAGATGAAGATCTTAAAGAGGGTGAGCCCAAAACATAAATCGAATTGCAACATTGCACAATTTTTCCTTATATTTTCAAGAGTTGAAGCCTTCAAGGATTTCATGGATTTTCTGTTTCAAATTTAGTTCAGAATCACTAGACAGCTCTAAAGCACGCAACTTTAACCCTTCAAAGAAAATTTCCTATACTTTGCATAATTGAAGCCGAAAGCCTAAGCTTGAAGTAAGCTACACTTATGCGTCCATAAATGCTTTATCTTGCTCTAAATATATTTGGGGATATTTGATATCAATTGTTCAACATCCAGAGAGAATTCACTATTGAAATTTTCTATATCCTTCACACTGAACTTAACTGTGTTAAAAGAACTAATTTATTTCGTGGAGTATTCCACCAAGTAGCCAAGTAAGCCATAGTGGGGTATTCCACCCCATTCGATTAGCCAAGAAACAATCCCATTTGTTTAGACTCTAAGCCACAATTGTTAAAAGGATTTAGTAAGAAGAAAATCAACATGCATATTGCGATCCTTTGACCTAATCAAAACGAGTTGTTATTTGATGAAAACAACATTAATAAAATATTTCATGCATAGCTCATAAAAGTTAATAGAGTTCCTTAAATTTTAGAGAAGAGGACATTGATTGAAACATTTTTTCCTCGCGATTAAGAAAAGTAAGACACGATAATGCTTGCATTGCATGGTCGCCACTTGTGGCTTTTCCTTCCCTTACCTGCATTCTACGAGATACTTTCAGTGTTTTCTTATACAATTTTATTAATGCCAAGAGAAAAGAACATGACATTGCATGGAAATAAACGGCAAGATGTAATAACCTAGGCTACCAACAATAAGTCAGTTAGCCATTCACCCAATGGATGCAAGAAAAACTACCAAGAGAGATATTAGTCTTGCTCGTTGAGAGATATCTTACTTACGCTTCTGGAAAACGCAACGGAGGGAGACGAAGAGGCGGTGGTTCACCCAGTTTACTCGGTTGAAGCAATAGAAGCATAGTTAGTTGAATCAGAAATAGTTGAGGGTTGAAGAAACAAAAGCATAAGCAGTTGAATCAGAAAAAATTGAGGCAGAGGCTACAGACGAAAACTTCAGGAGGCGACGAAGGAAGATGAAGAGGCGGTGGTTCACCTAGTTTACTTGGTTGAAGCAACAAAAGCATAAGCAGCTGAATCAGCAATAGTTGAGGCAGAGGCTATGGACGGTAGCTTTAGGACTAGGTTGAGTAGGTCCACCCATCATCTCACATAGCAATCAATTCTTGCGCGAGATTGATACCCCAAATAGAATTTCGATCCTTTTTTTGTGTTTTTTCAATTCGTGCCCACTTTCTTGACACTCAGGACATACTGCCATTAAGTTCTCTCTTTCAGCTAGTAGGTAAGCATCTGCTCAAGTCCGTTAGTGGCCAACCATCTATCTAAATTCTTTGATATCATCTGTGTATCTGAGAAGAATGAATAGCTTAACACACGGATCAGGATGGAGCAGTCCTCACTCTAAGTGCTTGCATGTATATATAGGGACACTTGTAGATATTATAGCTGCAGAACATTCATTGTGGGTTCTCACCACCCAAGTTGGGGGTTCCTAAGCTTCCTCCAGTACGGAATGTGAGCTGAAGTTGTTACGATGGGTTCAAGCAAGGACCTACTTAACAGTTATTGGACTAGTGCATATCTACGTTGAAATTGCTATCTCTCTATCTCAATAAAGATCTCTATCTCTTCTTCTAAGGCTGCAAGTAAGTAGTTGTACTTGGACCTTCAATATTGCATATTCAATTTTCACCCTAAGCGCTATTAGGATATTTGGACACATAGGAAATAGTTAAGTATAACTTGGTCTAGTGTAGAGTTAGGTAAAGTGTGTTTCTTTACTATGTAATTTTGTAACTTACAATCCAATGGTCATGATATGTTCTTGACATGAAGTGATCGGACGGTTCATTCTCTCCTCGATATTACCAACACTTGATTCATGGCTTAACCCCTGATTTGTCCATGATCTCTATTTAAAGAGCATGGAGGGTCATTTGTAGGGTAACCATTCATGAGAGAAGCTTATGTAAATTTTCTTTCTTTTATTAATAAATTGCCTGAAGTGGCCACGTTGGCTTAGGCCATGGACTATTTCCCTCTTTGAGGATTTTAACCATGTCAAGAATACTAGTGTATTGATTTGTGATCTGTTTGTGAGCAGCTTCCTTTGGTGTTCTATCTGAGGAAATACCCTATAAATTCCTAAATGGTATTAGAGCTATTTGAGGGCCACATCCGTTGATGATCTAAATCAGACGCTAGTACAAATGCATCCGACTTTCGTTTCCTAGATCTACTATTTCTAACCACTTTTGAACTGAGAGGACTACTCTATTGTGTTAAGAGCATCTGGTCCAGTGAGGAACCCCTTTCATTTCAAGCGAAAAGGTTTTCGGTAGCCCTAGCTAAGTCACTTTTAAGATCTGGAGGTATACAATTTTTATTTGTAATTTTAGTTATTTATCTCTTTGTTTAGTTTTGTTTATTTATCTCTCTGTTTTCTATTACCGGATCTATACCTTTCATTTTTGCATATGCTCTTTGCCCCATGACTCTGTGAGATCTCAGAAAATCAGAAATAGAAGGGAAGGATTTTTCTCATGTGTATGCTCTTTTCCACCATGCCTTAGTGTGATCTCGGAAAATCAGAAACATTGAGGAAAGTATTTAGTTTCCGATTAAAGCTAACTTCAAGCCATAAGGTTTGGTTTTTTTTGTATGTTCGTGTTGGGTTGTGTGGTTTTTTGTTTTGTAGGCGAAAAGGGTTTTTTCAAGTAAGCACGCACCCCAAAGCTTCAGTGACTAAAAAAAAAGAACCCCTTCCTCTTTTCCAAAAATTACTAACCTTTTAAACTAGCTCACTTGGTCCAAAGTTACTTTATGGGAATAGAGGTCTTGAGTTCAAGTCTTTCTTTTTGTTGAGTTACTTTTTCAAAAAGCACATGTAACTTATGTTTCAAAGTTACTTTATGTAAAAGTGTTCCCCCCCATTATAAAAAGTGAGTCACTTATAATTCTAAAGTCTCTTTATCTTTTATTTAAGTTATAATTTAGTGGGTAGCTCATAAAGTACCATTGTAAAAGTGACCTTCACTTATTTGTAAAAGTGGGTCACATAATTTTATTTTATTTTAAAGTGAGCTAATTAGATTAATTTTGGAGGGGGGGGGGGGGGGGGGGGGGGGGGATGCGGGTGTTTAAGATATAACATTATCATTCACTTTCGTGCATTCATGCACTTTGTTAGCATCTTGAACAACTTTCCTTCAAAAAGCCATAACTTCTTCATCCGGAAGCCGTTTTCAGAGCTGGTTTTTTGAATCGGCCTAATTTTTCAAGATCTTTCCATTGGAACACTTGGTTTTAGCATCTATAGCTTCAATTTCTATTAAAATGGAAAGTCCATGCCAAGTTATTCTTGGCAGCACCAACTACTTCCAATGGTGGTCGTACATTGTGGATTTACCTAGAAGTAAAGGTCTTTACAGAATAGCCTCAGGCCAAGAAACTAAACCTAAAGATGAAGATAAGGTAGCCAAATGGAAAAATAGGCAAGACCAAGTATGTGGGTTGATAGGGTTGTCTATTTATCCAGACCTTATATTCCATATCCTAGAACTTGATACCCCAAATGAAGCAATGCAACAACTCAATAAAGATTTTGGAATTAAAAATGAAATTAGTGCCCATCAACTTGAAAACGAGTTGCTTACGTTGGACTCCAATAATTTTTCTTCCACTGAAGATTTTTTGTCCAAGTTCAAGACACTTAGACTTCTCTTGGAAGGTGTTAAGGTTAAGAAAGAATATGGTAACCTTATTTATTCCATTCTTACTAATTTGGGACCAGCCTACTCTGTGTTTGTTTCCACTTTCCATTATACTAGAGAAGCCTTTATTTCTCAAGGACAAGACTGCAAGTCCCCCTCTTTTGATGCCTTTTGTGATTCTTTAATAAGAGAACAAGAAAAACTCTTACATCTTGGTATTATTAAACTTGGAAACTATTCTAAGAAAGCCTTAACCACCCAACAACAACCAAATTCAAAGAATCCTAAGTAGAAGTATCTTAAAAAGAATGTTCCTAAACCAAACAAGGGTCCTAAGAAATTTCAGTCTCAAAATGAAAAATCAATTCAACAAAATGATAAGGCAAATAGAAACAAAGGGAAGAAGGTTGATAGACATTGCAACTTTTGTAATTGAGAAGGCCACTTAGAATCCAAATGCTTTAAGAAGATGGAAGCCTTAGAAGCAGCGATGAAGAAGCATAACATCCATTTGGAGCACTCTTCAACTTCAACTTCATATTCAAGAATAGAACTTTCTGCATGTGGTTGTCAAGCATCTCGGTTTGGTTATGCAATAAATGTATCTTCTTCTTCTTATTCTCATGAGTGGTTCATTGATTCTAGAGATGCTTATCACATGGCTAAAAACAAACCATGTTTTCTTCTTTAAATGATTGTAACACCAAAAATATATATGTTGGTGATGATAGATCTCTTAGTGTTGTAGGGATTGGAACTGTTCATCTAGACAATGGTCAATTTAATGATGTATTATGTGTTCCAACCTTATCCTACAACCTTCTATCTATATATCAGATAACTCATTTAGGTGAAGGTAAAACGTTGAATTTTCACCTCATGATGTTGTAATTAAAGACCTAAGAAATCCTAGACAGATTTTAGCTACTAGCATTGCTGATGATTCTACAAGGTTGTATAAGTTTAACAACTTTGGGTCGTCAACTCGTCCCTTGGTTTTTGTTGCTTATAATGATGAAGTGATAAACGTTGGCATGAGCAATTTGGTCACTTAAACTATCGCTCCCTTCAAAATCTATGTAAAGAAAATATGGTGATAGGTCTTCCTATGGTATCTTGCAGAGATGGTGTTTGTTCCATATGTGTACTCAGAAAACATCATTGGTATAGTTTTGAAAAACGTGCCTCTTGGCATGCCTCAGCCCCTTTACAGCTTGTGCATAATGATTTATGCGGTCCACTTCCAGTTGTTTCATTCTCTGGCTACAAGTATTTCTTAACTTTCATTGATAATTTCTCTAGACGCAATTGGGTATACTTCTTAAAACTCAAGATTGAAGTATTTAACATGTTCTTGGCCTTTAAGGCCTTTGTTGAGAAACAATCTGGACATCAAATTCTTAAGCTAAGACCTGATAATGGCCAAGAATATGTTAACAACAAATTCATCAACTCTTGCACTGAGCATGGAATTCAAATGAAACATATTGTTCCATATACTCCACAACAAAATGGTGTAGCTGAAAGGAAGAATCACACCTTAAAGGAAATGGCTAATTGTATGCTTCAATATAAAGGACTTAGTCTTAATTTTTGGACAGAAGCAATTAATTGTACAAATTACATAGTAAATCACACTTTTACTAAGGTTTTAAAGAATATCAGTTCAAAAGAAGCATGGAGCTCAATTAAACTAGATGTAAGTCACTTTCATGTTTTTTGAAGTGAAGCATGGGCCCATATTCCAGATGAGAAACATAAAGCTTTAGAACCTAAGAGTGAAAAACATATTTTTTTGGATATTTTGACTCTATTAAAGGATATGAACTTCTTTCATCTAAGTCCAAAAATGTTATCATCAGAAGCGATGTAAAGTTTGCTGAAAATATATCGGCCTACTAGCCTAGTTCGATGGATGTGCCACCTCTCTCTATCACTTCTACTTCTAAAAATATTTATTCTTCAAATGATGACAGCGAGGATGACAATCCTCCCCCACCTTCTTAGGATCCTCCTTCAGCTCTTCCACTTCCAAAATGGGTCCGTGCTACTCGGGATGCAGTAAGTGCTCTTGCAGGTGATCCTACATATCAATGATGTACACGTTCTCAATTCGATAAACCCTCTTATTTACTGGCTCAAGCTTCAGTGAATTATGATCCTCACACCTTTGCAGAAGTTTCAGGCCATCTAGATTGGGACACAACTATGAATCAAGAATATCGTTCATTATTGGAAAATGATACATGGGATCTTGTTCCTCTTCCAAAGGGATGAAAACTTGTCAGATGCAAATGGGTTTATAGAACCAAGTTTGGACCAGACGGAAAAGTTGATAAACATAAAGATCGGATTGTTGCTAAGGGTTTTTCACAAGTCGAAGGCATTGACTATATTGAAACCTTCTCCACTTTTTCCAAAATGAACTCTATCCACCTTATTATTTCCCTTGTTGCCTCTTTCAAATGGGAAGTTCATCAGATGGATGTTAAATCTCCCTTCTTAATGCATGGGGACTTGCATGAATAAATCTATATGGAAAAACCTCCTGGATTTATACAAAGAGACTCTAGCCTTGTATGTTGGCTTAAGAAATCCCTTTATGGTCTCAAGCAAGCCCCTCAGGCTTGGTATGCAAAAATGGATAGCTTTCTTTTAGATACTAACTTTTCTAGGTGTCATTATGATAATATTGTCTACACCAAGAAAGTGGCTAAGTCTCTTATCATTCTTGTTCTTTATGTTGATGATCTTATCCTTACTAGTAGTGATCCCAAACTTATAATCCATGTGAAATTCAATCTTAAAAAGAAGTTTGAAATGACACAATTAGGACACTTGCATTATTTTCTTGGTCTTTAAGTCTTGCAATCCAAGGAAGGTATTTCCCTTTCCTAGTCTAAATATGCATGTGATCTTCTATGCCACTTTCACATGGAAGACTATAAGGCAGCTCCTTCTCCCTTTCAGTTTGGAGCCAAAGTTTCAGTCACTTGTACTTCCCTTGAAGTTGATGCTACCTTATACCGTAATCTTGTAGGAAAACTTTTGTATCTGACCCATACTCGTGCTGACCTTTCCTTTGATGTTGGCCTTATTGTTCGATTTATGCAAAACTCACATGAAAGTCATTTGAAGACAACTAAAAGAATACTTTGTTATATTAGAGGTATAGTTCATTTTGGGATTCATTACAGTGTAGAAGCATCTCCTCTATTGGTTGGTTTCATTCGTTTTGATTGGGATGGTGGCCTTGATGATCAGAAGTTTACTGCCAGTTATGTCTTCACTCTTGGTTTTCGACCTATTACATGGTCTTGCAAGAAACAAAGTGCCATTTCTCTTTCTTCAGTAGAAGCAAAGTATCATGGCATCGTAGAAAATAGTAAGGAAGCCCTATGGATTCGACAGATACTGTCAGAGTTTGGCTTTTAGTAGCAACAATCGACTACACTTTGGTATGATAATCAAAGTGTCATTCAACTATGAAAAGATACAGTCCATCATCAGCACAAAAAACACATTGAACTACACATGCACTTCATCAGAAAGCTCATTCATGACCATGTTCTTGAAGTGTAATATTGTTCAACAAATGATCAAATTGCAGACATCTTTACAAAGGTTCTTGCATAGGCGAAGTTTACTAAAATTTGATTTATGGCTAGAGTTCAAGAAGTTGTCACTAAGGGGGATATGCTCCAATGCCTCCTTCCTTCTCCTATTGTTTCATGTTTGTACATCCTTCAATCCTATCCCAAGTTGTTCTTAAGGGGGGATGTTAGGACATTTCGATAGATAGGAAATAGTTAAGTATAACTTGGTCTAGTGTAGAGTTAGGTAACGTGTGTTTCTTTACTATGTACTTTTATAACTTACAATCTGACGGTCATGATATGTTCTAGACATGAATTGATCTGACGGTTCATTCTCTTCTCGATATTACTGACACATGATCCATGTCTTAACACACGATTGGTCCATGATCTCTATTTAAAGAGCATGGAGGGTCATTTGTAGGGTAACTATTCATAGAGAAGATTATGTAATTTTTTTCTTTTATTAATAAATTTCTTGAAGTGGCCGCGTTGGCTTAGGTCATGGATTGTTTCCCTCTTTTAGGGTTTTAACCACGTTAAGAATACTAGTGTATTGATCTGTGATCTGTTTGTGAGTGGTGTCCTTTGGTTTTCTATCTAAGGAATTTACCCTATAAATTCCTACAAGTGCTGATCTCAAAAGCCAGAATATATGGTTAAAATTACTATGAGAACAACCACAGATAAATTTTTCAACAAGTAAAGGTTCAGTCTCTTCTCCTACTTCTATACCAGGTTTATACCAGGTTTGGTTCAACATAGATCACCCACAACAGGTTTGGTTAAACAGAGACATACTTTCCATGTCCCTTCCAGTGCATAAAAAAATATCAAAGTCAAAAGTAAGGCCATACCATTTAGTGAACGCTAAAGTTTCATTTTAAATAGTTTGTGGAAGAAAATCATAGTAAACAAGAAAGGCACAGGAGAAGGGTGTAGCAAAAAAGCAAGGTAGCCTATTAAAGTTAAATCAATTGAAAGTTTAAGTTGTTGTAGTCCGAAACTAGGAACAATAAAGAGATCATAAATGAAGTCTGCATGATAAATTAAATTGTATTTTCTAAATGTAAAAATTAAAATAAATTGATATTTCATATACATATATAATAAAAAAATATTATATAGTTAAAAGCAGTAAAAATTAAAATTTATATACATTTTAAAAAAATTTATATAATTAAAGGTAAATTAAAAAAAAGATTTATTTTTATAATAATATAATTTTTCTAATTATTCTAATTTTTATATTCATTCATTTTTGGTTGAAAATATGTAAAACTATGTCTCTATGTGCTAGTGTTAAGAGACGTTTAACTCTTTTGTTTGTGTAATTTAATAGTATGCCATAAAATCACATGTAGAAAACAAGTACAATACCTAACTAAAAGTGTCCATCAAAACTCTAGACAACAAAGAGATTGTAGAGGAAGTGGCTCATGAGTTTCCTAGCTTTCTCACTCTCTCCATAACTACCTCTCTCTCTCTCTCTCTCTCTCTCTCTCTCTATATATATATATATATATATATATATATATATATATTATTCTCTGTATCATCCCCTCTTTCTCAATATCCCCTATATTTGTCTCAATCTCCCCATTAATCTCTCTCTCTCTCTCTCTCTCTCAAGATATATATTTATCTCCCTCTCTTTATAATTCTCTATCCCTCTCTCAATCACCCCTCATGTGTCATCTCTCTATCTCTCACTCTTCCTTTCTCTCCCCCCCAGTCTCTCATTTTTTATCTCCACCCCCACATCTCTCACTCAATCACACACTATCTCTCTCTGCTCTCAATCACAAACTATTGCTTTGTTGTCCCTCTCTCCTCTCTCTCTCCCACTTAGTCCTTCATTCACATATCCCCACTCCAACTTTTTATCTCTCTTTCTCCCTATATATTCAACAATTATCACTCTCCCTCTACATCCCCTAGCCTCTTTCCTTATCTATCTCACTTTTCAAATTCCACCCACTCACTTTATCCCCTCTTTTCCTCTCATTCACCAACTCATTATTCTCCACCCTCCCCTCTCTCTTTATCCATCTATCCCTTTTATTCCCCTCCAACCCCATGTCAAGTATTCCCATGCATTAAAGTCCCTATATATGACTACACATAGATTCCTACTATTATGAATGTGTATGTTTTTTTTGTACTAGGAACACACATTTTAGGAATGAACATGTGGTTTTTGTATGAGGAACATTCACACATTTAGTGCTAGGAACATATACAATTTTTTGAATTTCATTTTTTTCTAGTGGGAAGCTTACATGCACGATGAGTTTTTTGTTTTTGATATGGAATTGGGATCACAAACATGATGATTTTGGATGAAAATAAATGAAAAAAACCGTACATGTAACACATATCACACACGAAAATACATGAAAGTACATGTTACACAAAAATATCGTCACCATGACTATTTGCAGTCAGTATGGATCTATCATCACTTGTACTGTCCTCCTAAGTAAGTCTCAGACCTTAGCTCTTCAAGTCAAGCTTTGAAAATGAGAGAAAGACATTGAAAATCAACAAAGCTCTGGTTTCACACTTTCTCTCACTGTTGCCTACGGTCCCGCACCTCCTGTTCACATTACCTGCGGACCTGCCCACTCTGTCCCTAAAGGAGTGGGTGCGGACCCCTGTGAAAGTCAAAAAGGCGCAAGTTTATTCTAAAAAACTCACTTTGGGTTAATTCTAGATGATTCTAGAAGGAATTTTGACGTGGATTGTTCGCTCTTAGGTGGTTCGTGCATCCCAAAAGAGAAGGAGCTAATCCATTGATGAGAGGAGCTATCCCTTTGAAGGAGGGCTTTATCCCTTTGAAGGCGGACCTAGTAACTTCCCTCCATTGCACTATAAATTAAGGCATTGGGCTGGTTGCTAGAGGGGTTAGAAGCTGAACATCTTTTAGGGTAAATGTTGGTGGAATTGAGACTTCCTAGTTAAGCTTGAGAGGAGAGATCACATACCTTTTTTGGCTTCATTGGGAAGAGAGTGAAACTTGTCAAAGTATAGGAGACTTCTTGTTGGACCCTGGGAGGAGCTTGTATAGCATCAAGGCACATGTTGTAAAGTTCTTCTTTGATTTGAATTAATACAATCAGATTCATTTTTCTCAACAAATTGTCTTATGTCATTTGTTTCATGAATTCCTTGATCATCATGTTAAGTATGCTTTATGATATTGGCTTTTCAGGTGCTATTTAATTTGTTTGCTTGTTTGTGTTTGCAGATTTGCAACAAGGGAGCTCGTTTGGATCAAAGGAGCGAGGCTTCCACAAACTTGCATTGGACCCAAGGTAGGCCTAAAACACTTGTTTCCCTTTGTTTATAATTGCATATTTAGAGAAAGATAGTTTTTTATTGGCTTTCTTGTCACTAGATATCGTTAGATTCTAGGAAGGTCTATCTTGTCCACAAGATCGATTCATTCAGTGTGACAAAATGGCGACTCCGCTGGGGACTTGATTTTTTCCTTGTTTTTACTTTGACCTGAGAAACTGTGTTTTTGTTTTTGTTTTTGGCTTGTTGTGTGTGGAATTGGGTAGATTTAGTAGATTTAGGATTATTTTTTGTTTTTCATAACTTTGGGAGAGGACCGGACCCTCGGCTTGCGACACAGTGCGGACCTATCCGCACTTTTGCTTTTAGCACAGAGTGGTACCGCACTTGTGTGAACTGTGGGCCTGCGGACCCTGTCAAAATTTTGGAAAACCTAAGATTTTCTCTATTAGTCAGCTTAGTTTTTGTTTAGATGTTATTATCCCCTGCCCAGACCTGCATATAACCTGTCAGAAGCTTTTCTTAGGTTAATTCCATTGGTGTTAGGGTTTTAGGTGAAATTCCTAGAAGTTTTGGTTCCCGGGCTTGGTTTTCATTTTGGTCTTATAGTAGCTCTGAGCTTAGAAGCTGTAGAAGCCTCAGATCACCTTGGTTTTTAATAGCCTTCTTATGAGTCTGACCATTTGCAAAACCTACCTTTGTTGAGGAATCCACCTTGTGTTTTCTCTTTACGAAACTTCGAAAAGGCTTGTGTTAAAAGTTTGGATTTCATTTTTAGAAAAGAAAACAAAATTGGTTATTTTTTGACTGATTTGTGATTCTGGACAAATTAGTCCTTAGTTTGCTTATAGCTAAGTAAAACATCCTTGAAAAAGACATCATGTAAGCTTTGACTTCAAATAGTTTTGAATAGTTTATACATCTCAAGATTAGTTATTTCCATAGTTTTGAGTGTTTTATAAAAAATAAAAAAATCTCTTTTGGAAAAAGTTTGTTTTTGTAGTATTTGAGTGTTTTGAAAGGAAAGGGAAATTTTTGTGAAAATAACTAGTTGTCTCGTTTTAAGTGCATTGGAAAAGACAAAAATCTCTTCTTTTAATTTGTTTGTTAAGAAAGATTTGTGTTTATAAGCATTTGCATTCTCAAACTCTTTCCTAGCTAGAAGTTCATTGAAGGGAAAAGATTGCTTAATCATCTTAAGTGCATTTTTTAGTGATTTCGAGTTGAGTCTTCACACCACGAGTTTCATCTCCGCACCTCTTGACTTAAACAAAAACCAATAAAAATAATTCTTAAAGTCAAATCTATCTAGTAATATTTTTATTTCTAGGGCTCTGATACACCAACATAGCTTAGGCTAGTGTCTTGGAGTAGGGAGTAATTAACTCTCCAAGACAGTAAAACAAACAAGTAGTTGTATCTTGTGGTAGGAGAAAAATCCAATTGTTGCATTTATGCTCTGGGAAAGCTCCTCTTAAAGGAGAAGCACGAGATCGTGTCCGAACCAGTGTGGGAATCAATCCTTCCTCATTGGGAACGACGCCAGATATTCACATATTAAAAATGGTAAACCTCAAATTAACCATTGTCGAGGAGCCTGGGGTCACTTGTTGGTAAACCTTGGATTATGTCAAGGAGCCTTCAAGGTGATTGAGCTTGTAACTCTGGCCTTGCGTGCGTATCGGATCGTAGACTGTTCCCCCAGGTATATTTGTTTCCGTTGGTAACCTTAGTGACCATATTCTATAGGATTCTTCCTAAGGTGACAGTGGTGGGAAGATCCCGCTGTACCTGGAGCAGACATCGACTAGAATCACTTGGATTTTTTTGAGTTTCTCTTCACTCGAGATGGTTTATTGGAGGAACTTGTGCCAATCTATTCATTAAGCAGGTTGCCGGGGTAACTGTTCCAACCGCCATTTCTGTATTGAACTCTGCGACGTTGGGTTTCATCACCAACTAGTGTTTTCAGTACGGAAAGTTACTGTTTGTGTGTGGTTTGATCTCCTAGATTCTTTAGGCGTGTGATTCAAATTTGTTTGGTTCTTTAGAGGCTTTAGGTGGTTTTCATTGAGATTTTACTTTGTTTGCGTGTGAAGTAGTTAAAATTTTTTAATCATGGCTGAATTACCGAGGAAGTCCCGTAGACTTCGGGGCCAACCTCCTGAGTTTTCACCAAGCTAACCTGAAGGGTTAAGAGCCCTCGTAACTCCTAGAGACAGTAGAGTTGGGTCACTTGAAGAAGGGGAGTCTTCTTTGGTGGTACATCCTGATTTTCAAGCTTTAGTAGCAGATTATAATCCACAATTGGTGTATGTTTCTGAAATTACTGGTAACTTTTCATCTACTAGTGATATAGGTGAGGAACCTGAAATATCCGAACCTGAAAGTGAATTTGCTGCTACTCCAACATCGGGGTTTACCTCTCCAACTTCTAGTGGTCCTGGTTCACCTAGGGTAGAAGGAATAATTACCCAAAATATTCCTTCTGGACTTATAGCTATTGAAGAACTTGCTACTCTGGAAGAAGAAGTAGGCATCCCTATCCCTGAAAATCAACCTGTTATCGAACTTAGGGAGCGTGAATCAATCTTTTACAGTCCACCTAGGAGTAGTGCTTGGTATCTTTCATTGACTAACTTTTTGGAAAACCCGGGGCTAAGTTTTTCACCACCTCGTATTCCTTATCACCCAACACCTAGAGGTTACTATCCTCCGTTAAATATGTCAAGATAGTCGTCCATGTTTTCTCAATCTCCAGAATCCTTTTTGTATGGTGGTCCTTCTGTTCCCTCTGGGTATCAGTCACTTTCTGGTACTTTTGCAGGAGCGTCTCCTCAACCCATTGAACAAGGGTTATTAACTGGAAACAATGGTACTAAGCCGTTGAGTGTAGAAGATATTCTCATGATGTGAGGTACTATTCCTAATCCTCAACCTCAAGGTGGCCAGTTACCACCTGGGGTGCAGCCTCAAAATCCTCAATTATCGCCTGGGGGCAACCTCAAGGTACCTAATTTGCGCCTGGGGGCAACCTCAAGGACAGTACATACCTACGGGACAATACGTTCCTCAAGGTCAACCCCAGACTCAATATGTACCTCAAGGATAACCCCAGTATCAATATGTACCTCAAGGTCAACCCCAGTATCAGTACGTGCCTCAAGGGTATCAACCCCAAGGTCAGTACTCAAACTAAGGTTTCCAACCACCCTCCGGTCAATCATATGTTCAAGGAACTGGAAATGTACCTTTGAATTATCAAACATACCCTCAACCCGGTTATGGTCCTCAATATTCTCAACCTGTTATGGGTCTGTACCCCGGAATGAACTTAGTGTGGGATCCATCACAATCTCAATAGGTCTTGCAACTGAATGTACAGTTGTCATCTCAAACTGGACAACCCTTAGTTTCTAGTTCACCCCAGCAACCTGTCCAGTCTACTATTCAAACTTTTGTACCTTCGGTAGTTTCTCAGCCTGGGCCTAGTCTGCCTCGTACTCCACCTCAAACGGCTGCTGCAACTGCTGAAACATATGTTCAATCAACCCCACCTACTTCTGGAGTATCGACAGCTCCGGCTTCTACTGTTCCTGTATCAACTCCTCAGACATCTTTACCTCAGTCTGGATCCACAATTCAAACTTCGGTTCAAATGCCTGTAGGACAACCTGGTTCAAGTACGGTTGTCACAAGTCAACCACAATTTACTTATCAACCGTACCAGGGAAAATACCAATTCGGTCTTACTGTGTAGCAGCCAGTCTATCAGTATCAACTGTACCCTGGGTATACATATCAACAACCTCAACAACCCCAGTACGGTCCGGTTAATCCTGGTTTTCCGGGAGGATACAATATCCCAAATGCAATCCCAGTTCCTAGTTATCCTGGATATCCTCCTCCTGGGGCTGGTCTCATGACCTAGAGTTTTAGGGACCCTAATCGTCAGTTACCGTTTATCGTAACTTTGGACTTACCTGACTTGTCGCGCCTAAATAACGATCCCATTAACTATCTTCCGTTTTGGTCACCAATGCCGAATAAGTTGCCTAGTGATATTCCTAAGTTTGAAGGCAAATCAGGAGAGGACTCGTCGAACCATGTGATGACTAATCACCTCTGGTGTGTATCTAATTCCATTTCAGATGATTCAATCCATTTAAGGCTTTTCCAGCACACTCTAATTGGTCTTGCGGCCAAGTGGTACATTTAGTTACCGCAAGCCACTTTTTATAACTTTAGTCAGTTAGCTACTTCGTTTTTAACTCATTTTCAGTTGCCAGTCAGATATGACAATGGCACGGAATTATTAACTTCGTTAAAGCAGTCGACGTCCACTTACATTTCAGATCACATTCATGAATGGAGACATCGACAGCGTTTAGTGAAGGTTTTTATTCCGGATCAGATCTTAGCTGAATGGTTTGTAAAATATTTATTGCCAAATATCACTGAGGATGTAGCTAAGGCCAGAGTCGTTACTGAGGAGCAAGTAATTGCTCAAGCGCAGTACCTTGACTTAGTTTATACTCAGTCAGGTACGTTACACGAGAAAATCGCCGATCTTCCTAAGCAAAATCAAATCGCTGCAGCTCCTTTAGGGTCTCATGCCGCTGACGGTATGATTGGTACGGCTAATACCAAAAGTAAGAAGAAGTATTCCAGGAGTTCTTCTCCTATCATAACCTTGCCAGATTCCTCGACAAGAGATTCTTCTGCGGAGATTTCCGTCGATATTCATGTTGTAGAGTCATCTACAGCCAAATCAAAATCCGGTGGTAAGAAGAAAGGGAAGAAGAAAAATAAAATAGATAAAAATTCGAAAGAGAAACCAGAAAAAGCGGAATCAATTGATGAGAAACACAAACCTCGTTATCCTTGTCTCATTTGTGACGAAGAGAATTTTACAAGATACTGCCCTCATCGTGCAGAGGTTGCGAAGATTGTCAAAGGTTCCCAAACGCCTGTTGTTTTGAAGGATCCTTTTCCAAGTCAAGACAGTAAGATGATAGGTTCTTCCTCAAATGCCAATGAAGAACCCATACTGATGATGTCACATCTTAGGATTGCGACTCGATCGCATGATTATGGTAGTAAAAGCCCTATTGATGGTAAAGAAGCAGAATCTTCTCATTCTAACCCATCAACCTTAGCTCCCGGTTTCGATCCACTACAGATCGAGAAACCTAATCCAGACTTAGTAATCAAACCACCCACCAAGGGTATACTTTGAAAGTCAGCTTTCAATCCACATGCGAGAGTGGCTCAGAACTATAACATTGTTGAAGATTTAGCTGCTTCACCTTCAGCAATGTCGGCTTTGGAAGTGCTGCAATCATGTCCAGCACAGTGTAAATTACTTTTGTCGGCTATAGGAGTTGTTGACGTTCAGGACTCGCACCTTATAACTTTCGATCTAGAAAATAGTACACCGCACTTACCTTATCAAATGGCTTTCCGGATCCTAGTGATAGTAAAAAATAGACCTATTCATAGGACTGTGATTGATGAGGGAGCCTCAACATGTATTATGTCGATACAGTGTTGGAGATCGCTTGGTTCTCCTTTTCTAAATCAATCCCCGATGATTCTAAAGGCCTTTGATGGCTGTGGGTTTCATCCTTTTGGCATTCTATAGGATTTACCTATAGGGGTTGAAGGAAAAACTGTTAATCTAGATGTGGAGGTGGTTGATGCCCCTCTAGATTACAAACTTATATTGGGTCGTAGTTGGTCTTACGCTATGACAGCTGTCATTTCATCAGTATTTCAGGTTATAAAGTTTCCTCATAATCAAAAGATCATAACAATAGACTAGCTGGCTTACTTTTCGTCTGACCCAGCCTCTTCTCAAAGCATTCAGCATGTCGGTAAAACGACTATCCCGTATAAGGATGTTGGAGTAGGACTAGTTAAATATGCCGGTTTACTGGGAACTTTTCCTTTTCCTCCTATCAACGTATCGTCTTCTTTTTCAACCATTCATATGATTTCGTCAGACACCATTGTTTATGATGATCCTTGGATCGTACCTTCTGAATCTGAGATAGACTCATTTGGTGATGTTATGCCTTCGAGTCCATATGAAATTTGTTATCAGGTCGTGCAGTCATTTTCCGACCCATCTTCAACCAAAATTGACTTAATGAATGTGGTCCATGAGGAATCACTTTTCACATCAAACTCGGATTCAACAACGTTTTCTGAACTTGTTCACTCTAATGAGAAAATTCGTGAAATCCTATGTGTCGATGATTTACCATGGGAAGATCTTCATCACAGATCTTCATTTTTACCCGAGAATGATCGTTTTGAAAATGATTTTTCATCAATTTTTACGACTGAATATGTCAAGGAACCTCAGAATCCAATGAAAAATCCTGATTCCGAGTTAAATTTGGGAAACATTTCTCGAACTATTCCTATTGACATTTCGGTTAAGCCTGGAATTGTTGAAAACATTCATATAGGTGCCTCGTGTACGGAAGATGAAATTCAAATATATAAGGCCCTATTTCAAGAATTTCGCGACGTGTTTGCCTGGTCATATGAGGAAATGCCAGGAATTGACCCCGCAATTGTTGTTCATGAAATCAAAACTTACCCGGATGCTAAACCCGTCTGGCAACGTTTGCATCAGATTCACCCAAGAAAAGCTGCTGCTATTAAAGCAGAAGTTGAAAAATTACTCAAAGCAGGTTTCATTTATCCGATTCCATTAACGGATTGGGTATCGAATATTGTTCCGGTTAACAAAAAGCAAGGGAAAATAAGAATATGTATCGATTATAGGGACATTAATCGAGCCTATCCAAAGGACAATTACCCAAATCCCTATATCGATCAAATCATTGATGATTGTGCCGGCAGCGAAATATTTTCCTTCATGGATGGTTTTTCTGGATACAATCAAATCAATATTCTACCTGCCGATCAACCAAAAATGGATTTCATTTGTCCATGGGGGACATTTTCTTATTGCAAATTACCTTTTGGGCTCAAGAATGCTGGGGCAACTTTTCAACGGGCCATGTCTTATGCATTTCATGACATCAATCACATTGTGCAACCCTATCTCGATTATTTGCCTGCTCATTCATTACATCAAGCTGATCATCTCATCCATTTACGAGCAATCTTTATGAGGTGTAGGCATTATCGGATTAGGTTGAATCCACACAAGTGTGTTTTATGTATAGAAATGGGTCAGTTGCTGGGGTTTGTTGTTTCAAATACCGGCATTCGCGTCGATCCCTCGAAGATTGAAGCTATTGTGAAATTGCATCCTCCTTCGAGTCTTCGCCAACTCCAAAGTTTGCAAGGGAAAGCAAACTTTTTACAACGATTCATTCCTAACTACGCCGAGGTTACAAAGGGTTTTACCCGGTTGTCGAAACAGAATACTCCATTCTATTGGGATGAGATAGCTCAGAAATCTTTTGATGCACTAAAACACGCGTTGACCCGTGCACCGTTATTGCATCCTCCCAACTACAACCAGGACTACTTCTTGTATCTCACCGCATCCCATTCCACCATTGGAATGGTGTTAGTTCAGGAAGATGAATTCAGTACTAAACATGTGATATATTACCTTAGTTTAACTTTAAATCCAACTGAGCTAAAATACTCACATGTGGAGAAATTGGCATTGGCAACTGTCCAAGCTGTCCAACGTTTTCGTCACTACATTTTACTACGTAAAACTACAGTAATTTTCTGATTGCAACCCTATGATCTATATTTTGACCAAGCAATTGCTAGGGGGCAAGTACTCCAAATGGATTGTGATCCTGCAGGAGTTCGACTTGGAATTTGAAAAGTCTAAGTCTAAGAAATCTTTAGTTTTTGCGGAGTTAATGTGTGACTTCCTGCATGCTGACACAGGAACTGTGGCGGAGGAGCCCATTGCGGACGAATCCTTGTTTCTAATAAGCACTTTAGACCCGTGGTATGGGGATATCATCGTTTATCTCCAGACCCAATACTTTCGGCCAAAAATTTCAAGGTCAGAACGTCGAAAAATACGATTCCAATCCCAACAATTTAGAATTATTGGAGATACTCTTTATCGCCGCGGGGCGGACTCTGTTTTTCGATGTTGTTTAACTCACGAGGAAGCTGAAAGGGTTCTAAATGACTATCACTCTGGAGCGTGTGGCGGTCATAAGTCTGGGTATGCCACAGCCCAAAAGATATTACGCGTTGGCTACTTCTGGCCATCTTTGTTTAAAGATTGTATTAACACGGTCCGAAAATGCCACAACTGCCAAATTTTTGATCGAAAGATGCGCGCTCCACCTGCTCCTCTCCACCCTATAATTGTCGTTAGTCCTTTTACCAAATGGGGTATCGATTTTATTACATGTAACCATCACTCGGCCAGGGGGCATGCGTATATCATCCTTGCGGTAGATTATTTTACCAAGTGGGTCGAGGCGATGCCTACATTTGAGGCAGACGGCAAAATAGCTATGATTTTCGTGTTCAATCATACAATTGCTAGGTTTGGTGTTCCACAAGCGATTATCACTGATCATGGGCGTCATTTTCGAAACGTTATGATGACTGAACTTACAGGCCAGCTTGGCTTGCATCACGATAGTTCAACTCCTTATTATCCAAAAGCTAATGGTCTGGTTGAATCCATCAACAAAGTTTTGGTCATCATGATCTGACGAATCATTGGGATTCATCGATCGAATTGGCATAACATGCTATTTTCAGCGCTTTGGGCGTATCGAACCTCAGTAAAAACGTCAACAAGGTTCACTCTTTTCCAACTAGTTTATGGTCTGGAAGTTGTGTTACCCATTGAATGCGAAATCCCGTCATTGCAAATGGCCATCGAGTTACTTCCAGCCACTTCCGAAGAGGAAAAACGTTTGTTATACTTGACTCAATTAGATGAGAATCGACGTGATGCTGCATTGGCAATCGAAACTCACGCAAAACGTATTAAAGCTCAGTATGATCGAAATGTGACCCCTCGAAATTTTTCGGAAGGAGACCTAGTCTTATTGTACGATCAAGCTAATGATAAATTAGGCGCTAGGAAATTCATTCCTATGTGGCATGGTCCCTATGTTGTCAAGCGAAAGCTAGCAAAAGGGGCCTATGAATTGGTAGACTTTGACGAGGACTCTTTAGGTAAACCCAGAAATGGTCTTTACCTGAAGAGGTATTATGCTTAAAGAATGGGTGTGGAGATTTTTAGTTAGGTTAATTTTCTTTCTAGCTGGTGTATTTTAGTTTGAAAAGTGTGCTTAGCTTAGAGAGTTTTTTTCATCATTATTCCTGCTTATCTTGGTTTTACTCTTGATATTGCAGATGTTGATGCCTCTCCAAACATACATTGGTTTCGCTAATGGTGCTTGTCATAATACACGAAACATTTCTTCCGCAGCTTGGGTTATCTATTCGCCCTATGACGAGTTGGTATCTATGCATGGAGTAAGCCTCGGTCAAACAACGAACAACATTGCCGAGTATAGTGCAGTGATTGGGTTATTATCTGAATCTATTTCATTTGGGATTCGGAGTTTGATAGTGAGGTTAGATTCTGAACTCATTGTATTACAGCTTAATAGAGTATATTCCATTAGAAATCCAGTGTTATTGAGATTGTTTTTGAGAGTGTGTCTCTTGGAACGTGAATTTGATTATATTGAATATCAACATATTCCAAGATCTTTAAATACATTAGCAGATGCAATTGCTTCTCGAATGTTAAGTAGACATTTGCAATAATCATACATGTAAATTTAAAAGCATTCCATAACATGTTTTACAAGATAAGCCAGTAATAGTGATATAGTATAATATAGGAGTGTGTCAAAATATACATTGTCCTCGATCATAGGTTGAAAAACACCTTATGATCGGCAAAAATGATAAGTATAGAAAGCAAAAATGTCATATGTGTCTACAATGGGCGATCATCCTATCACTAGTGATGATCTCGATAAGAAACCATTGTACGGGCCACCTTACAAAGTAACCTCCTAAAATGTCCTGGGACCCCAATCACATAGTGCTATAGTCAACAAGGAATGTCATCTATGCGGTCTCTAGAATGTCCCCTGTCAAATGCTCTAGATGACTCTCCAATTTGGCCAAGGTCTCTGCTGATTCGTCCTGTGGGGCTAGTGCCGCTACAGCTGGTTGTTTCCTCTCGTAAGGCCGGAGAGCGGTTGGTCGCTGTGGACCCACATCTGCATTTGAAACTTTTACTATCAGTTTTGGGATGAGATAAAAACAAAAAATTTAAAATAGGAAAATATTGAAAATGATTTTACCTGAGTCATCCCATTGCTTTCCTGGTGGAAGAGCCATGTCTGGGTCACCGCGAAAATCTACCCCAGCCTAAGGAAAGTCTTGAATAGCAAAAACATGGTTTTCCAACCAATGGAAATACTCAGGTTTGAATCGAATGACCTCTGTCCCCTCGTCAGGATGACGGGCCATAACTGCAACCCATCGCATCAGTTTGGGCTCTCGAGGAAGTCCAGCTCCAATAGTGAGGTGTTGCGGGACCAACATCGGGACCCTCTCCAGACCAAAGCTCACAACTAAAGCACCATAACCAAAGGTCTTCAGTTGTCCATTCTTGGCTCTGGTCAGTTGGCCTTTTACATTAGCCAACACAGCATCGCACCAGTTGAAGATGGTGCCTCGAAAGCAGTCAACTGCCATCCGCATCTAGGATCCAATGGCAATATGTAGTGCGGCGCTCCCACAGAGCCTGGTAACAGTAAACGTGATCACCATGAGTTCAGGACGGGATATGGTTTTGATGTCTATCCCTTTGTCTCTAGTCTGGTTGTTGCAGAACTCTAGCCGGAGGCTATCAACAGACTGGCCACCTGGCCTAGTCCAAAATAGAGTCAAGTCTTCGCCTCTCTTTGGAAAACCAGTCAAAAAGTATATTTCTGCTGGCTCAATTTCAAGCTGGTGGCCACCAATAAAGAAGCATTGGTCTTGTATGCTCCACCTGTCTACCAACCACTGCAAGAAGTCCACCTGGGCCCTCATGCCAGGTATGGCCCAAAATTTGTACAAGCCGCATGCCTTCAATGCATCGATCGAAGGTTGGTGATTTAACGTGGCAAGATCTACGTCCTCATGCTCTCGTTCTCGTCAATCAAGCATGATGTATACTCTACATCCAACAAAAAGGCGAATTAGAATGCAAGAAATTAAATTGTTTGGGTCAATTTTGAGAAATTTAGGGTTAAAAACCCTTGCTGCGGGGACCGCACCCTCTCTATTAGAGACAGTGCGTGGGTCTGCACCTTGCCTTCACGGTAGGTGTGGACCCCTGAGTTTTTCCCCATTGAGAAAAATTCGGGGTCCGCGGGCTGCCAGTGTTATACCTGCGGGCCCCCGCGCGCGGGTTTCTAGCCTAAAAACCCTCTAAAAAATGAAATAAAACCTAAAAAATGATTTGAAATGGATGAAATTGAAGAGTAGGATGATGTGGATTACTTGGAGGAGATGGTGCTTGATTCCAACAGATGGATTTTCCGCAATCTTCACGGGAAGTTTCTGACTAAAAGCACTATTTTCTCACCCAAATCTCAAACGGTAAAAATGAATTGACGAAAGCCCTTTTTACAAGTTTTTTGAATAAATGAATTGTAAATTTGTTTATGTTTCACTTTAGAAAGGTAACTTTTGCAACATTTTTATCCATCTCAAACAGGTATGAGTAATGTTTGCATTTTTGCTCAGGATAACAAATTTTTCAGGCGAAATCGGTCATTTTCAACGAAAAAACATTTAGTCACCTTTAAGCTCTTTTTTGACTCCTAAAACATGAAAAGATCGCCGAGTTTTTCTTTTTAAACTCGTTAAAATGGAACTAAAAAGACGGTCCACTTATAGCTCTTTTTCTGACCATAAAAGCATGAAAAGATTGCCGAATGTTTGTCGTTTTGAATTCGATATTGGTTATAAAACGACGTGTCATTGATCATTTTTTTACTTTTTCAGATCAGGGGCACTAATTACGAAAAGTACTCCTTGGTCGTAAAGATCAAGCGGTTCTCTCAAGTATTATTTTATACCTTTTCGAGCTTGGGAGACACAAATTTACGAAAAAGGTCAACCTTGGAGTCTTCTTAAGTTTTTTCAGACTCTCTAAAATTGAAAAACGCCGAGTTTCTCCTATACTGGACTCGTTAAAATTTAACAGTAAAGGACCTATTCAATTACAAACAGGAACGAACCACTCCTTCTTAGGGTTTGAATTTAAACTAAGTTTGACTCATCCGAAGGATGAGCTTATAATAAAGCAAATGTTATCCTCCTCAAGCTTGTCAAAAATAAAGAGGCACTTGCCAGAAATGGTGGGGGAAAAGAGAGAAAAATGAGCCTGCTTGTCATACTTTGTAACCACTCTTTAACACGACACTTTTATTCACCTCGGTTTGGAAATCCTTTGCCTAACAGTTGATCAAACCACATTGAAAGTCTTCAGCCGGTTTCTGGGTATTAGCTTTAGGTCAATTGTCACCAAACCATCTGCTGTGTCATTATGTGTTCAAGAGGTTAGTGCCAATAAGCCATTCATCTGCAAAATATCTGTCATCCATCTTGACCATCCTGAGTCAATCCTTGCAACTAAATTTCTTCAACTTGATCTATGATTTTGTGTTGTGGGCTTGCCTACGACGGATCGCTTTCTATTGACTTCAGCTCATTATCTAGAAAGATGATCTAGAAATCGTTAGTACCTTGGGATCTGCATGCCTCAATGGCAGGTTTCTCACCTTCGACGATAGGTTGCATCATTGACCTTCGATCAAAGGACTCCTTGACATGTTCGACATCAACCCATCTATTGACATCTCATGGATTGTACTGGGTACTTTGAGAGCCATTGACATTACTGGTGGTTTCTCTCACACTTGTTAACAGTTTACATCATTGACTAGTAATCAAGTGGTTTCTACCATGTTCAACTCGAACACATTCATTCGCATGGGCAGAATCGTATTGTTTCGGGAAGTAGAAATGAAGACCCTGGATCTAGTTTCTGCAATCTAGGCTGCAAGGAATTTTGTATTCATTATATTGTGGACTATTCATAGACAAATGGTTGTGTCCATACTATGTCTACATGTGTCTATACTTGTGATGTATTACAAGATCATTCCTATATCAGAGCAGTAGTTAGTTTTCTAGTCAGTTTTGATCTGAGTATGGGAATGCCTACCTCGGCGATGATATGATCTCATATATATATTTTGCATTAAATGTTTTTACAAGTTCCGACTGGGCTCTCCACAAGATGATCCTCGAAATGATAAAGTACTTCACTCTTCCTAAATGATAAATGAAATCCTCATCTAATACAGACTTCACACTTTAGGGGGCAATCTGTTACACAAAAATATCGTCACCATGACTATTTGCAGTCAGTATGTGTCTATCATCACTTGTATTGTCCTCCTAAGCAAGTCTCAGACCTCAGCTCTTCAAGTAAAGCTTTGAAAATGAGAGAAAGACATTGAAAATCAACAAATCTCTGGTTCCACACTTTCTCTCACTGTTGCCTGCGGTCCCGCACCCCCTGTTCACATTACCTGCGGACCTGCCTGCTCTGTCCCTAAAGGAGTGGGTGCAGACCCCTGTGAAAGTCAAAAAGGCACAAGTTTATTCTAAAAAACTGACTTTGGGTTAATTCTAGAGGATTCTAGAAGGAATTTTGACGTGGATTGTTCGCTCTTAGGTGGTTCATGCATCCCAAGAGAGAAGGAGCTAATCCCTTGATGAGAGGAGCTATCGCTTTGAAGGAGGGATTTATCCCGTTGACGGAGGACCTAGTAACTTCCCTCCATTTCACTATAAATTAAGGCATTGGGCTGGTTGCTAGAGAGGTTAGAAGCTGAAATTTTTTGAGGGTAAATGCTGGTGGAATTGAGACTTCCTAGTTAAGCTTGAGAGGAGAGATCACCATACCTTTTTTGGCTTCATTGGGAAGAGAGTGAAACTTGTCAAAGTAGAGGAGACTTCTTGTTGGACCCTAGGAGGAGCTTGTACAACATCAAGGCACAGGTTGTAAAGTTCTTCTTTGATTTGAATTAATACAATCAGATTCATTTTTCTCGACAAATTGTCTTATGTCATTTGTTTCATGAATTCCTTGATCATCATGTTAAGTATGCTTTATGATATTGGCTTTTCAGGTGCTATTTAATTTGTTTGCTTGTTTGTGTTTGTAGATTTGCAACAAGGGAGCTCGTTTGGATCAAAGGAGCGAGGCTTCCACAAACTTGCATTGGACCCAAGGTAGGCCTAAAACACTTGTTTGCCTTTGTTTATAATTGCATATTTAGAGAAAGATAGTTTTTTATTGGCTTTCTTGTCACTAGATATCGTTAGATTCTAGGAAGGTCTATCTTGTCCGCAAGATCGACTCATTCCGTGTGACAATACATGTCACATATTCGATACACTACTAATAACTAATAACATGAAAACATTAAGGTAAAAATGACAGATATCAAATCAAAGTTGATGACTTTAATCATTACACATTAAAACATAATTAAATAAACCCCATCATGGATTAGATTAAACTTGTCTTTGTTTTGATTAATCTTATCATTTTAATGTTTATTATATATGTGTATATTGTGTGTACATAACTCTTAAATCATTTAAACGTTTGCAATTAAAGTTTGGTTGTCGCGCGGCATGCCTTCTGAATGTAGTCAATGTCTTGGGGAAACCCAACCCACCTGGCAGTCTATTTGGCATCCTGAGCTACATGTCACCTTGGGTGGATGGAAAAGCCCATTTGAGCGCTTCCTCAGTCATTTTTTCACTTTTCATTTTGTTGTCACTGATGCCGGAAAAGTTCTTCTCTACAACGTATAGGGTTTTCGTTCCTTCGACCCCCCACAAGTAGTTGATTCTCTTACCCTACCTTCTTGCTACAGTTTATGCCATTGTTACAGGCATTGAATGACTCTTCTATCCATCCCTCATCTTGTCAATGTTCTCAGGCATTTGGACATGTCTACAATCGTATCAACAACATGGAGCAACCTCCCTCACTTACCACATTCCTCATGGTTTCTCTTCTCACAAAAGAGTCCATGCAAGTAGATAAGCATGCCAAGGTGTATTCACTACAGGGAAATAATTTGCAGGTAATATTTATGGTGATTTTGATATGGTTGATTCATCCTATAGTTAAATCATCATATTTTCTTCCTACACTAACTTTTATAAACGTTATGTTTGGTGCAGGCTCATCCTGCTGAACTGGTTGACGGTTTTATGGAGCTTCAACAGTCCTTACCAGAGCCGAGTTATACCACCAAGGGTTTCCAGGTTCCAGTTTTCAATTTCTTTCTTAGTTTGATTTTATTCTATGGGAAACTTAAGGCCACGACCTCCCAGAGTATGAATGATTAAAACCTGGAGTAAAGTAAGAAAGGGGTTTGTTACTAGATTGTTAAGTTTTGGTTCAAGATTTACACCCATTTTATTTCATGCCCTCGACCTGAAACTTTTATGTTTCCTGGGTCTTTAAGAGTTTATCAACTAGTTCGAGGAATGCTTCAAACTTCTAACTGGTTTACCTTTTTGATGAACTGTCTGTAAATATTTAACATATGAAGGGTTTACTGGAGTTTACATACTTTATTTTTGTTTAGTTCAATTGTTCTTGAATATATATTAATTTTTCAAGAAATTATTTTGAACTATCTCAATGTTCCAATTTGATTACTCCCAAATGCAAAGGAAATTCGATTCTAGCTCAACAGGAAAAGTAATTATGTCTTTTAAATTAGTTTTGCTTGATAATTAAACTATGAAATACCCCAGTACAGTTGAAATGGTCTCCTTTATGGATGTTTGGAAATTGGGATTCTCTTTACATGATTGGATTCTACATTCCAGATTGGTATAGAAATTTGTTTCTCTCGCATTTATGGACAATGTAATTCTCTATTATGATATTTAGTAACATGGTTATTTTACTCCAATGACAATATGATTTATTTCCATGTGTTTAGAAAGATGTGTCCCTTTTTCATCGATGTTCAACTGTATGAAATATGATTCTTTTGCTTGTACTGAATGACACATTTGTCGTACTAATTGCACCGGTTATCATTCAGATATTCAAACAGGGTATACGTTTCCTTCACACTTTTTATCAGTTCTCGGTAATTGAAATAACTCAAAATGCATGTAACAATTCATAATGTATACAATATTTCTCAGTGTATATAAAAATTCACAGTAGATATCACCTTCACAGTAGATATACACACACAATGTTTAAATAAAAGAACAGGGAAAAAAAATCCAACCACTAGCTTTCTTATTCAATTTCACATTTGCAATTCCATTAGTTTGTTAGAATTACTTATTTGTTCTTTTTATGAGCCTGTAATCACCAGAATGAACAATGCTCCTCCCAACCACGAGATCAGTCATCTCACTACACCTCTCCCCGAGCCAAATAGCCCTAGGCAGTTTCAGAATCAATGGTTTACAGTTTCCACTAAGCTATCTGGTCACTATCAGACTTAGAAAAATATCCACAGTCTGAGCCACAACTCCAAAATAGACTCCACTAGCCAACCAACTATTGATCAATTTCCAGTTCTATATGTTTTCTTCCCCCTCGCCTCAGGTTCCTCATACCATTTTGGCCCTTTCCTTTTGGGGTTTTGTTCTAGAAGGGATCTCAGTAGATAAATACTCATAATTGTCCAACTTCCTGGGATATGATTACTCTATTATTTCTCTTCAACCATAGTTAACAAAAGAAATAACCATGTTCTATTATAAATAAAATCAACACATGTTTTATTTTTGCAAATTTTAATCTTGTCCTTAGCCATGCTCGCTGATAACTTTTGAACCAAATTATTTAAATACAGTAACTTAGTAAGTCACATCCCAATATTACCATGGGTCATCACATCTTCTCGCCCTCGATTGGAACACCATCCTTGGTGTTCATTCTCCTCAAAATAGGTCTGGGTACACTTCTTGCATGACTTGTTCATCCTCCCAGGTGGCCTCTTCTGGGCTAAAGTGTTGCCATTCCACTTTAGCCTGGGGGATAACTCATCTCTGCAATACAGTTTCCCTTTGATTGAGAATACGCAGGGGTTCGACCATGAATTTCCCATCTGGTTCAACCTACATCAATATTTTTAGCATCATGTCTAACATCATAAGATTACCAAAAGTTGAAAGAGAGAGACTTAAATTCATTTTATTACTCTACCTGAACATCTTGCCACTGAATTATGTGGCTAGGATCATGTATATATTTTTTAAGTAAGGAGACATGAAATACATTATGAACACAAATATGCCCAGGTAAGGCTAGTTGACCAATTCATGCAATTATCTGAAAAGGGCCACAAAACCATGGGGCCAGTTTAGAACAACCATTCCATCTTAATGTGATTTGTTTGAGTTTCACCCTTAAATATACATGCTCTCTCAATTGAAACTCTCGATATGATATTTTCTTGTCAGCATAACTCTTTGGTCTGTCTTGAGTGATCTTCAAATTAAACCATACTATTTTCACTGTAGTGTCCATGTCTTTGAGCATATCTAGTCCCAACATAAACTTATTCTCTGGGTTGTTCCAGGTAACTGGTATTCAACACTTTCTTCCATACATGACTTCAAATGGACTCATTTTCAATGATGCATGGTAAGCATTATTTTATGCAAAATCCACTAGATGTATGTATTCGTCCCACTTTGTGGGCTGCTACATCACATACATTTTAAGCATATCCTATAGCACTTGATTTACATGTTCAGGTTGTCCATCCATTTGTGGATGGTAAGCAATACTGAACTGTACTTGAGTGCCTAGGGTGTTACAGGTCTATTTGGGCACATCACTCCCAACATTTAGATCATTGCTATTAGGGCTCATCAAACCCTAATTCAGTTTTTACATGCCCTATACAAGTCAACTAATAGAATGCTTCCTTCTATGAAATTTTCCTGGCCTGAAGCCTTCCTGAAATGGCTCCTTGGGACACCAGCGCAACCCAAGCCTTGAGACAGTGTGCTGCAGAGCATGCAGACCCACTGTGGCCTGCATTGCAGTGCACTTAGGCCCTCTTTGACCTACGTTGAGCAAGATTGAGTGAAATTTGCATAGGGTTTTGGGAATATTCCTTAATTCTAGATGATTCTAGAAGGATCCCATCTCTTATCTCCTCTTATGAGCTCGAAATTAGATAGGCTAAGGATCCATTAGCCTCCTATCCTCTCATCTGTTGCTCCATGGAAACTAACTCCAAGTTTGGAAGGCCATTCAATACCCTCACTTATGACAAATCCACATCCATTTCCTATAAATTGAGCACTCATCATAATGATCAAGGGGTTAGAATTTGAATTTTGTAAGGAAATTCTATTGGTTTGAGAATTGAGTTTATGTTAAGTAATGTTATGCTGCTGGGGTAGTGTGCTTTTGATGTGGCGAGGGTTGGACTGAAGCTAGAGGAGTGGTAGAGGATCAAATGGTATTGGGTGATAATCTTCCTTCTACATTAATAAAGAGCTTATTCCTTTTCTCATATGATTTTTGATATTTGTGATGATTATGTGTTTCAATGTCTTTGATTCAATTGTTTTATAGTAGATAGATCATGTATGCTTTAATCATTTCTTGTTTCTGTTTCTCTTTATATAGGTACCTTTTGAACGGATTTAGTTCAAGTGGGAGTGACGTGAGTGATTCAAAAGAGATCAAGGAAGCGAAAGACTATAAGTAAGTTCCTCCATCTCATCTATCTTCTATAAGAGAAGGTTAAACTACTTTATTTCTATTGTTCTAGGTGTAGTCACCCACTTAGGGAAAATGTGTTTATCCATAGATGAAAATTCCATATAACAAATTGGCGAAAATACTGGGGAACGACTGTCATTCTTGGTGGCTTACCCTCATCATATTACACCCTAGTAGACTTTTCTTCACTTTATTGATCTTATTTCAGTCTTTTTGAAGTGTTTTTAGTCAAAAATTGTGCTTAAATGTCTCTTGATTTGAATCTCTGGCACCAACACAGTGTTGGTCTTGACACAATGCGTTGTAGAGCAGCCCCTACCTTAGAGACAGTGCATTGCAGTGCACTGTCTCCCACTCTGGCCTGCGTTGATTCCTCTTAGGCTAAAAAACCCACCTTTGGCTTGATTTTTCCAAAGTTTCTTCTATTGTTGCTTGCTAAAAGATCAATGATTCTTGTGGTTCTGAAATCAAGTTGTATTTCTCTTCCTAGCCCTACTTTGGCCTTAATTTTTTAGTGTTTCTTAAATGATTTCTTTATCATTATCAATTCATTGTCAAAGTTAGCTTATAGTTGATTAATCTTTTCTGAAAAGGAAGTGTCGTAAAGCCTTCATTTCTTTCAAAATGGAACTGTCATAAAGTCTTCGTTCTTGAAAAAATTATAATTGATTGAATGTATGTGCATTTAGTTTCCTTATGTTCATATAAACATTAAGAGAATTGAAAACAAAAACTTGCATTATGCATCTAGAGGTTTGTGTATGCTTGTAGGAATAGTATAGAGAAGTTGATTAGATGTGCTCTTTGCTCTTTGATTAAACATTTTGATTTCTCTATCCATTGTATTTAACGTTTTCATTGTTCAAATAAAATGAAAATAATGTTTCTCATCATAGTTGCATTCTAGGAATTTCAAAGACATCATGTGGTGAACTTGAAAGGCAAACTTTTAGACAAGATCAACTAAAATTTATCTCAATTAACCTAATGGAGCATTGTAACTTAACACATAACATATAGAGGTCTAGGCTAGAGATGTGTTCCGGCATCATTAAACATAGCAGCTATCGCTAATGGTTTGCGATACATTCCGAGTCTAATACCTCATTCCACATACGTAAGTATATCATAGCTCATCCACGTACTTTTGGGTATATAGGGCAGGGTTATAGTACGAAAAGTACAAAGGAATGCTCTCACTGTGCGGTTTCACATTAGACAACGCTAACATGGATTGGGCCTCCATGTACTTTCGGGTATATTTGGTAGGACTGCATTAGGTTGCTATCCATCCATAGATAACGGAGTCGGTCACCTTGTATTCTGTGATACACCGAAAACAACATTCAGGGAGATTGCCTGCACGCATGTTAAGTCCTTGGTTTACTCAGGAAGTATATTGCAATTCACAGTTACTTGGTAATCCTTTTCCCTAGATTATCCCTCTTTTGTTTTGGTTATGTTATTTTCATTAAAATAAAATTAATTGACCGTGTATAACATCCTCCACATCACTCCTTAGTTGATCTTAGGTTGAGACATATGGCAACAACTCCGGAGTCCACCGATCAAGGAATTCCTTTTGATGGGAATCTTAGTCATTATACTCCTTTTTAAAGTATTGGTGCTCCTTATATGGCTACATTTTCCATTCCGAGACTTACCATTAGCTTTCCAGTATGGTTGTTCTCAATCTCCTTGGCCCCGCAACTGAATATTCATACAACTAGACAAAATCAACCTCTAGTTGACCCTTTGCCTTCTTCGTCGGTTATTACTTCCTCCCCTTCTTCCTCTTCGCTTGGTGAAAGTATTGACACTAATAACTAGGTGGATAAGAAGAAGAAGAAAGGGAAGAAGAAGAAGAAGAAGAAAATTCAAGAAGGGGGCAACCAAGCAACCATTGCTACAGATGCAATTTCTGATGAGAAACCGTTCGATAAGCCTCACAAACTTTGATATCCTTGCAAAAATTTTACAGGATAACATCTTCTTTGAAATTGTTTTGGTATTCCTCAGATCTCAAAAGAATGGTCTTCTCGTTCACATCATCATGTTTCATCAACTTCTAGAGATCATGCTAGTGACACACCATCAACTAGTGGTAGTAAAGTTCATGGAAAGAAGGGTAAAGTTAAGCTTCCCTGTAGGTTATGCGAAGGGAATCACCCCATTGACATTTGTCCATATCTGGATGAAGCCCAAAAAGTATTGGATCACCATCCTGCTTCTCTGCAACGACTTCCATCTGGTTACTAGAGACTCTCCCTAAATCCTTCACTAGTTGATGAAGTGACTGACCCAAATCAACCGTCGATCAAACCCACTCTCTCTCTGAATGTGAATGCCATGAGTCTATACCTGACCAAGCATAGTTCAAGGAAACCACTGATCTGATTTCACCTTCAATTAATTGTACCTTTCCCATAGAGAGTGAGTATGATTCTTTTCATTTCTTCAGATTCCAATGAGCTTGGAGGCAACCCTCCTATTCCCTTAAGACGGGAGGAAAATCCTCCCATTCTCGTAACTCAAGGGGGTAATTCTCTCATTGTTACAATACCCCCTCCAAGTAGTATAATCACTTCCTTTGGTTGGAATCAACTAGAAGGATGTTGTCTTCCTTCTTATGTGCCTTTCCAGATCATAGAATAGGTTTATAATATGATTGTATTTGGCACTATTATAGATGAAGGTGCATCTTTAAGTATCCTTTCCTCCATTACTTGGCAGGTGCTCAGTTCGTCGCTACTTGTTCCTGCTACCCAGAATCTGTTAGCTTTTAACAGATGAACCAATCAACTATTAGGGATCCTTCCTCAGTTGCCTATTACTTTGGGAGGAAAAAATGTTTATCTCAATGTGATGGTAGTCCCAGGCCCTTTAGATTACAATTTACTTCTTGGGCATGACTATGTTTATGACATGGGAGCTATTGTTTCAACACTCTTTCGAGTGATGTGTTTCTCGCATGAAGGAAAAATTGTCACCATTGATCAACTTTCATTTCCAGGTCCAAATATGGCTTCCAGTCAACCATCTTCCCTAAATGGTCCTTTTCTCCCAATGGTATCTTCCTTGCCATGGGTCAATTATGTGGCAACCTATTCCATGCCTACATCAACTGATGATCAATTCTGTGATCTTGTGCATTCTGTACTAGGGGCATTAGAACCAGATCTCTCTAATGGATTCATTGCTACGTATCCCTTCCAGATCACTGTTCTCCCATCGGATGACAACCTATTGGAATTCATGACCTCTTATGGGTCATGATCAAGGAATCACGAGGATAGTTCTTGGTCTTGTGTCAACCTCATTAAAAAGCGAAACAAGGAATATGAGGATAGTTCCTGGTCTTGTGTCAACCTCGTTAAAAAATGAAACAAGGAATATGAGGACAATTCTTGGTCTTGTGTCAACCTCGTTAAAAAATAAAACAAAGGGTATGAGCATAGTTCCTTGTCCTGTGTAAAGCTCATTAAAAAAATGAAACAAGGAATATGAGGATAGTTCTTTTACTGTGTCAACCTCACTAAAAAAAATGAAACATGTCCCAGAGCATAGTTCCTTGTCTTGTGTCAAGCTCTTTAAAAATGAAGCAAGGAATCTGAGCAAAGTTCCTTGTCTTGTGTCAATCTCATTAAAAAATGAAACAAGGTCCCCTGGAGAAAAGTTCCAATTCGAGTCTTTGATTAGATCTCATAAAATCCCAGTTGAGTCTTTCACTTGATCTCGTAAATGAAACTTCATTCCATCCACTTGATAGCCACGAGTAGTCTACTTAGGTCAATGTAATGAAGCTTGGGGCCATGCACCTAGAATCAAATCATCATGTTTGGGGCATGTAAACCAATTCCAATCATATTTTTTCGTTTCAAGCTTGTGTAAACATGAAACTGAATCTAAGCATAGTTCCCTAGGGTTCAAGCTTGTGTAAAAATGAACCGATCTCCATTTTAACCCTCGTGACTGCCATTCTATTAGCCTCTTCCATCAGATGAGCCTTGGTTTTTCTCCTTCCATTGTCACTATCTGTGTGGCCGATCATACACTTTCACTTGGTTGTTTTACCCTTTTTGAGGAAAAATTGTAATGAGTGGTCTTATTAGGCAACCTCTTCACATAAATCAACATGTTTTGAGAAGTTCCAACATCACTGGAACTAGTTGCTATCCTAGACACCACTCGTTCCTCTAAGTGGAGTCCTCTTTAAGCTCTTTTTAGACTCTTGAAATATGAAAATATTGCCGAGTGCTTGTTCTTTTCAGCTCATCAACAGATTGGAAATGACATCTACTCAGTATAAGTTTAACCATTTTCCAAACTGAGATAGATTACTTACGAAAAAGGAATGCGTTGATCGAACATGGTCAATAGGTTCTATCTTGTATTGTTTTACGCTTTTTCAGACTTGAGAGACAAATTTACGAAAAATAACTTGTGGTGTTTTCTTTTTGTCCCTTTTCAAACTCTCTAAACATGAAAAGGACCGAGTTCTCATTATTTTTAAACTCGTTAAAACATCAAATAGCAGCAAACTTGTCCATCATAACAAGACTGAGTTTCACCTTAGCTAGACTCGTTAAAACATCACATAGTGATGGATTCACCCGAAGGGTGGAATTATACTACAGGCATATGTTATCATCCTCAAGATTGTTAAAAAATAAAGAGATGTTGGTTAGAAATGACTAGAGAAAATGGGAAAAGGGATAAATCACTTTATGGTAGCAAGTCGCTCTTGAACATGACACTTTTGCTTCATCTCCGTGACTATTTGGGTTGGGTTATTTTCTCTATAATTATCATACCTATGGTCTATGCCACCATCCATCACTTGGATTTTGGGTCAATGTTGCCAATTCATTCAGTGTCGCCAACATGTTCAAGAGAAGTCACTAAGTAAAACTCATCCTTTGCAAGACTCATAAACCTTCATTTTCATGACTGCCATTCCTAAAACCTTGTGTCGTTAGTCACATTTCGTCTCCAAAAATCATTACACTCGTTTCATTTCGTTGATGTGGGATACATCAAGGCCCTCCTGCGATGAGTCACTTCTTGTTGACATCAGCACATTATCTAAGAAGTTGAATTAGAAACACCCTTTCAGTACCCTGAGGCTTGCATACATCAATGGAAAGTTTCTCAATTTTAGTGATAGGTTGACATCACTGGCCTTCGACCGAAAGACTTTGTATGGCGTTCGACATCAAAACATTTATTCACACCATGTAGAATGTATTGTAGTACCTCGAGAATCATTGTCATTATCGGTGATCTCTCTCACATCTATTAATGACTTACATCATTTGTTGGTAATCAGATGGTTTCTTCCCATTTTCAACTTTAGGTCACATATTCACATGGTTAGACTCATACTTGAGTGAACCATTGGATGAGATAGAAGACCCTAGATCTAGTTTCATCCATCTGGGCTGCAATTTCAAGAGAGTAATAAATCATCTTTATGATGGCTTTACATTGATGGTCATCCAATCATGGGTCTATATGTGTAGACAACTATCTATGTACATATAATGAAAAGTTTATATGCTGAGTATGGGTATGCCTTCCCTCAACAATTCATGAAAAAATCCAAAATATCATTATATTATGTATTGTAATCGATGCAGGTCACCGTCTGCTTCAGTTCCTCTTCGTCACATCGTAAAGCATATCACTCGACATTACCATTTTCGACTTCATGCTTTAGGGGGAAACTATTACAGGTCTATTTGGGCATATCACTCCAAACATTCAGTTCAGTACTATTAGGCTCATAAAACCCTAATTTAGTTGTTACATGCCCTAGACAAGTCAACTCAATTCCTTCTATGAAAGTTTCCTGGCCTGGAGCCTACCTAAAATGCCTCCTTGGGACACTAGCGCAACCCAAGCCTTGAGACAGTGCATTGCAGAGCAAGCAGGCCAACTATGGCCTGCACTGTAGTGCCCTTAGGCCGTCTTTGACCTGCGCTAGGTGAGATTGCATGAAATTTGCATAGGGTTCTAGGAATATTCCTTGTTTCTAGATGATTCTAGAAGGATCCCATCTCTTATCTCCTCATGTGAGCTCGAAATTAGATAGGCTAAGGATCCATTAACCTCCTATGCTCTCATCCCTCGCTCCATGGAAACTAACTCCAAGTTTGGAAGGTGATTCAATGCCCTCATTTATGACAAAACCACCTCCATTTCCTATAAATTGAGCATTCATCATAGTGATCAAGGGGCTAGAATCTGAATTTTGTAAGGAAAGTCTATTGGTTTGAGAATTGAGTTTATGTTAAGAAATGTTATGTTGCTGGAGTAGTGTGCTTTTGATGTGGTGAGAGTTGGACTGAAGCTGGAGGAGTGGCATAGGATCAAACTATATTAGGTGATACTCTTCCTTCTACACTAATAAAGAGATTATTCCTTTTCTCATATGATTGTTTATATCTGTGATGATTATGTGTTTCAATGTCTTCGATTCCATTGTTTTATAGTAGATATATCATGTATTCTTTGATCATTTATTGTTTCCGTTTCTCTTGATACAGGTACCTTTTGAGCAGATTTAGTTGAACTGGGAGTGACAAGAGTGATTCAAAAGAGATCATGGAAACGAAAGACTACAAGTAAGTTCCTCCATCTCATCTATATTCTATAAGAAAAGGTTAAACTAATTTCTTTCTGTTGTTCTAGGTGTAGTCACCCACCTAGGGAAAATGTGTTTATCTGTAGATGAAAATTCCATATAAAACATTCCCCATTTGGTTCAAACATGAATTCCCCATTTGGTTCGACCTACATCAATATATTTAGCATCATGTCTAACTTCATAAGATTACTAGAAGTCGAAAGAGAGAGACTTAACTTCATTTTATTACTCTACCTGAACATCTTTCCACTGAATTATGTGGCTAGGATCATGTATATATTTTTTAAGTAAGGAGACATGAAATATGTTATGAACACGAATATGCCTAGGTAAGGCTAGTTGATAAGCTATCGGACCAATTCGTGCAATTATCTGAAAAGGGCCACAAAACCATGGGGCCATTTTAGAACAACCATTCCATCTTAAGGTGCTTTGTTTGGGTTTCACCCTTAAATATACATGCTCTCCCACTTTAATCTCTTGATATGATCTTTTCTTGTCAACATAACTCTTTTGTCTGTCTTGAGTGATATTTAAATTAAACCGTACTCTTTTCACTGTAGTCTCCATGTCTTTAAGCATATCTAGTCCCAACATAAACTTATTCTTCAGGTTGTTCCAGTTAATTGGTATTTGACACTTTCTTCCATACAGGACTTCAAATGGACTCATTTTCAATGATGCATGGTAAGCATTATTGTACACAAACTCCACTAGATGTATGTATTCCTACCACTTTGTGGGCTGCTACATCACATACATTTTAAGAATATCCTATAGCACCTTATTTACACGTTCACGTTGTCCATCCATTTCTGGATGGTAAGAAGTATTGTACTGTACTTGAGTGCCTAGGGTAGTGAACAAAGCCTTCCAAAATGCAATGATGAACTTTACATCCTGGTCTAAGATAACCATTTTAGAATTCCATGCAACATGAAAATTTCTCTCATGAAAATGTCAGCTATTTTCACAACTATATAAGTTGACTGGACTGGAATAAAAGGAGTAACCTTGCTCAGTTTATCCACCACTACCATTATAGATTTATTTGTCCCCTTGATTTTGGTAGTCTAGTAATAAAGTATAAATTCACAATTTCCCATTTCCACTCAGGAATGGGTAATGAGTGAAGTAAACTAGATGGACATTGATGTTCAACTTTCACCTACTGACATTCCAAACATTGCGCTAGATATCGGGTTGTTTCTGATTTCATACTCGGCCAAAAATAATCTTTCCTTATTTATATAATTAATTTTTGATAACCTTATTTATATAGTATATGGATTTCTATGATATTCATAAAATAAAAAAATAAAAAATAAAATAAAAAATAGAAAAAAAAACTTACAGTTTGTTGATTTGGTATATAAATGCTATTTTTATACAACAACATGTCCTCACTATTGAAATCATATCCTAGAATTTTTTCAAAGCCACTGTCATGTTTTACTTGCTACCATAACGACTGATATTATGGGTCCTTCAAGGAAGCCTCTTTGATTTGTCTTGAAAAATGAAATTAAATTCTGTTAGAAGAAATTTCATAGATGCAATTTCATCTTCAACTGAAGGCATCAACAACCCGGTTCTTTTTACCTTTCAAGTGTTTAATTTCGAAATCAAATTCTCTTAGGAACATAGTCCACTACACCTGTCGAGCACTTAAATTTGGTTGATGGAAAAATTTGGTAAGACTACTATGATCTGTCATAAGAATAAACTTTTTCCCTAATAGATAATGTCGCCACATTTTCAGTGCATGAACTATTGTAGTGAGTTCTAGATCATAAGCTGAATAACACTGTTCATGGTATTTTAATTTCCGTGACTCATATGCCACCACATGACCTTCTTGCATGATAACACCCCTGATTTTGGTTTGGCAAGCATCACTACACACCAAAAATTCTTTTTCTACGGTCAGCTATTCGGAGAACTGGTGCGGTAGTTAACAAGTGTCTTAACTGGTCAAAATTTTGTCGACACTCCTCAGTCCAACTAAATAAAATTATCTTCCTCTGCAATGAGGTCAAGGGGTAGTATACTTTAGAAAATCCTCTTATAAAATGGCGATAATATCTACCCATCCCTAGGAAGGATCATATGTCTGTTATATTTTTGGAGGTGGGCCATTCCATGATGGATTTAATTTTCTCTGGGTCCACTGTTGTGCCCTCTTGTGTGATAATGTTTCCTAAGTCCTCCATATCTTCTTTGAATAAATCAAATTTACTAAATTTCGCATACAACTGGTGTTCCCTTAAAACCTGTAACACAATCTGCAGATGTTGGTGATGTTCTTCTAAATATTTTGAGCAAATCAATATATCATCAATAAATATTAATACAAAATTATCCAGATATGGATGAAATATGCCATTCATCAGACTCATGAATTTCATAGGAGCATTGGTCAGTCCAAAGGGTAGGACTACAAATTCATAGTGCCCACATTGGGTACTACATGTCATTTTACCTATATCTTCTTCTTTTATTCGAATTTGATGATACCCTGATCTCAGATTAATTTTAGAAAATATCTTAGTGCCCTTGACCTAATCAAATAGGTCGTCAGCTTTGGGTAATGGATATTTACTTTTAATGGTTAATTTATTTAATTGATGATAATCAATGCATAGTCTCAAGGTGCAATCTTTTTTCCTAATAAACAACATCGGTGCTCCCTAGGGTGACACACTGGGCCATATTTAATTTTCATCCAACAATTTTTGGAGTCGTATTTTCAATTTTGTAAGTTCATGTGCACTCATCCTACGGGGAGCCTTTCAAACTGGGGATGCTCTAGTTAATAATTCTATGGTGAAATCAATATCTCTTTTAGGTGGCAACCCTAGTATTTCCTCAGGAAATAGGTCTAAAAACTCTTGAATTATTGGTAGATTCTTCAATTCAGGGGCTACCTTATAATTTTTAGCATAAACCACTTGTACTGCATAGATATGACAACCTTTTCTCAAACATTTCCCTAGGTGGGAAGCAATGATGGGTCTTAATTGCATTGGCCTCTTAATACCTTGTAGTTATCTTCTAACACCTTCATAATCCAAATAATTGACAGTCTTTTCCTTACAATTTACTAAATACCAATGAGCTTCCAACCAGTCCATTCCTATTAGCATGTCATATCAACCTAAAGGTAAAATATTTAAATTCACACTAATGATTTGATTTTATATTTCAACTGAACAATCTTCCGCTTTAGCTCCCATCCGCCACTTAACACCTGTGGCGAGTTGAACTAACCAGGGATTCTTAAATTTCTTAGTTTATAACTGACATAGTTCTACTACTCTAAGACTTACGTAACTTAGACTGGCTCCAGGATCTATAAAAAATGGAACAACATGTTTAGAAACTTTACCTTCTATTTCAATCATGTTGGGTTGATAATCAGCTTGTCAGTCTTCCAAGGCTGCATTAATATTAGGTATTTCCCTTGCTACAAACCCCACTGTTGATGCCTCCTGTAGGTTTGTTATTGGTTCCATCCTCCCATGATGTGGACAATTTTTAGTATAATGTATTTCTCCACAACCCCAATAGAGGTGGTCTTTTTCCTTGCTCGCCTTCAGCTTTTTATGGGTGGATTCACTAGCCTGCTTTCATTTGAAAATCGAGTTCTTTGTTGACCCCTTTCCACGAATTTTCATCTCTGTCCTTTGAAGGTATGTCAGGGGTTATTGGTTCAATCACTTATATTATTATGTGTTGTCCTCTGCCCTTTCTTTGATGTCTAGTTTTTATTAGGGTCCTTTTTTTGCATTAGCTGGTAACATATTCGAGCCTTCCACATGGTATCATCCATAATTTTCAAGTATTCAAATTCAAGTCATTCCTTTATGTTTGCTGACAGAATATTGATAAACTGTTTTACCTTAGCTTTTTTTTCTCGTAAATATGGTACATACCTCAACAAAGCAGTGAATTTGGCTACATATTCGTCCATGGTCAACTGTCCCAGTCGCAGTTCATGAAACTCTTTAGCTTTATCTTCCTAGAATCATTATGTCAGGTATTTATTCTAGAAATATTTTGAAATGCATGCCACATAATTGATTGCTCATCAAAAACATGTATTGTCTTTATTTCCTCCAACCAGAGGGTAGCCTTTTCCCGTAATTGATAAACAGCTAATTGGGTTTTTAAATTTTTTTCATAGTCATCAATCTGAAAGTACTTTGTTATGTTTATTAACAAAGACTCGGAAGCTTCCTCAATCTCACCATCATAGCTTGGGGGCTGAATCTTTCTAAATTCTCCTTGTAACTCAACCTTCCGTCTCTCTTTTTTTTTTACGCTCATCGTTGATAAAGATCTCCTAAGTTTCTCTATATTTTGTTTTCTGACCACCTCCATATTCCTGCGTTTGGCTCCATTCTGGCATGGTGTCCTATTTTCTTCTATGAGACTCACCTTGATTACCACTATGTTGTTGGGAAAAGTATCCAATACAGAATGACCCTATCCCACTCTAAGGGTGATAGTACCTCAGCAACAATCAAAGCAAAGCTATTCGAGATTACTTCTTTATGAGATGTAAGAGAGGGGAGAAAGAGATCCACTAACCGTTGTCTTCCGCTAATGATTGATCCAATCTTCTCTCCTTGCTGCTTGCTCCCAGCTCCTTGCTCTTTCACTGGCCCAGCTACACCAAGATCCTGCAAAATGGCAAGAGAGGGAAACTACAAGAAGCATACATTCATAACTGATTCAAGGATTAGAATAAATCAAATACACAAGTATAGCAATACACCATTGAGACACATGCATATAGAAGAACCTCAAATGCTTTATTAATAGAAGAAGTAAAGTTCTGAGAGTGTTACAACCATAAGAGGCCCAATCCAGCAACACCTCCCAGCAGAAAGAAATCTCCTCTTCACCTCCTTCAAGCAAATCACCCAATAGTTCTATACTCAAACCAACAGCACTTCCTTACATTCACAAGATTCCAGCCTCCTTAGACCTCATGAGAGAGCTCTATATATAGGAGATTTGGAGAAAGGATGAGTCAGCTTGAGGCTGGCATGAAGCTGACTAGTGTCCTCTCCCACTTCAGTTATTCCTCAGTTCTTGAGTCCACTTGGAGTTTCTTGCTTCCACTTGGAGATCTAGATCCTCTTACTCATCACAAGGCGAATTCCCTGATCCAAGTGTCATTTTGGAAGCTTCCTGGGCATTTGACACCTTGAGGAATGACTGTGCCACTTGGCCAATCTCGCCCAGCGCAGGTAGCCTTCATTACTGTTGACATTCAGCGCAGGTACAGAGTGGAGCAGTTGACATTCAGCGCAGATGCTCAGTGGAGCAGTTGACATGATCCAGAATTAGCTTGTTTTTGAGTGTTTTCAGGTGGAGAACTGATATTTGGTGCTGTGGTTTGCTGACCTTGTTCCTCTAGGGGCAGGAACAACATGTTTAGGGACTTTGGATCCCTCAGATTATTGACATTTCATGCTTCATGTTGTAAGGCACAAAAATGTCTATAACAGTTGCCCCCTAAAGTATGAGGTCGTTTATCAGGTGAAATGATTTATCATGAGGATCCGAAGTTCATTCAATCGCTGAGAGGTGACTTGTAATAAAATACAATACAATACATTATTTTTCATTCTGCTTTCATGATCTAGCTGAGGTGGGCATTCCCATGCTCAGCTTTATAAATTCATTTTGGTACATATAACAGACGATCGTCTGATGATAGACTGGTAATTCTCTGCTGAAATTATCATCCTTTGAGTAGGATGATCATCTGCTACAATGATGTACATATCAAATGTATTTATATCCTGAATATATATCTCATCCCGGATGGATGAAACTAGATCCGGGGTCTTCAAACTCGTTCGATCTTCACTCTAAGTACAAGTCGATCCATGTGAGAATTGCGCTGAAGTCGAACATGGAAAGACATCGCTTGATTACCGGTCAATGATGTAAACCGTTAACAAGCGCGAGAGGAATCACTGATAATGATAATGACCCTCAAGGTACTGCAGTACAATTCACGTGGCGTGAATAAAGGACTTGGCGTCGAACACCACGCAAAATCTTCTGGTCGAAGGTCATTAATGTATACCTGTCGCCGGAAGTGAGAAACTTGCCATTGAGGCATGCAAGCTTCAAAGTACTGAAGGGGTTGTTCTTAGATCAACTTCTTGGATAATGAGCTGAAGTCGACAAGAAGCGATCCGTCAAAGGAGGGCCTTAATGAATCCCACATCAGTGACACGGAACGGAGCTAATGATTTTAGTGGAGGTGAAAACAATCTGTGACATATGATTCAGGGTGGCGATCATGGGTGGATGAAGGATAATGTATGGCAGTGGATGGGACACGGTTGAATCTTTCTGAACAACATCTCTTGAACATATAACGACACTGATGCGATGGATCGGTAGCATTACCCCAAATGTGGATGGTTTGGCGAAGACCATGGTGATGAGACCGGCGAATGAAACAACCCAACCCGATGTGATATGGAGGACAAAGTGTCATGTTCAAGAGTGACTTGCTACCATTAAAGCTTTGAGGTTCTCCCAATTTTTCCCCAGTCATTTCTGACCAGTACCTCTTTATTTTTGTCAAGCTTGAGGAGGATAACACATGCTTGTTCTATAACCTGCCCTTCGGGCAAGCCCATCGCTATGTTTTAACGAGCCTAGTGATAGGGAAACTCGTTCTCGTCTAAAGACAAGTTTGTCGCTATTTAATCATTTTAACGAGTCTAACGACAAGGAAAACTCGGTGCTTTTCATTTTTAGAGAGTCTGAAAAGGTACAGAAAGTTAACTCCAAAATTCCTTTTTCGTCATCTAATCCCTTAAGTCCCAAAAAGTATAAAACAATACAGAAGGGATGAGTTTTCGATAATTTTAACGAGCCGAATAAAACAAGCGCTCGACCTTTTTGTGTAATAATCCCTCAGGTCCAAAAAGATTAAAATCTAGAGGAGGGATAGCTCTTCCGGTCACTTTAAGGAGCTGGAAGGCCAAAACTCGGCAAACTTTTCATATTTCACGAGTCAGGAGAAAAGAGCTCAAAGAAGACTCGTCTTTTGAGGAACGAGTGATAAACAGGGATAGCAGTAGATTCCAGGTACAGGTTGGAATTTTCCAATCACGGCAGTGTCACAAGGATGGCTAGGTGAAATCACTCTTCGCAGCTGTTCCTCAAAATGGGTAAACAATCATATGGAGGTGAACGATTGGCCATATGGAATGGAGGTGGCAAGTGCAAACACGACCAAGGCTTTTCATGGCTAATAAATTTACGATCACAATGGTTATTTACTGGAATAGGTTCATTTTTTAATGGGCTTGAACTCTGGAGGAAACTCTTGCTCACACTTTTCTATTTTTTAACGAGCATAAATTCCACGATAAAACTGCTCGATCTTATGTTTATTTTTTAACGAGCATAAATTCCGCGGTAAAACTGCCCGATATACCAGTCATAAGATAAGAATGTCTCCTGCAAGATTCCATTTTTTATAGAGCTCGCACCTCACATAAGCTACGCTCCCTCTCATCCTTTCTTTATGCAAGTTCGGAAACAGCTAATCTAAAAAACAGATAAATAACCGCTCTTAGCTTGCACTCCAAAAGGTTTGCATGCCCCCAGGTATAAAGTACAATTTCAAGGCTGCCCCTACTTATCCGATAAAACATTTGTTTTAAAGGGTGAGGATTGCCTCTTTCTGGTTACCCAAAGATTGTTTTGTTAACACCATCAAACGAAAACATTTCCTCGGCACTGTCTACCGAACTAAACAATGGTGAATGACCTTTGTCAAACAAGTAACCTTGACAAAAGAATCCTGTTCTAGAACAACCCCTCTTCCATCCACGGACGGGGTACAGACTAGTCATATTTTTTCGCGGAAATTCTACCCTATACCCAAGGTTTCCTCTACCCGAAGCAGACCAGGATGCATGCCCCCTGGGTTCCAGTCCCATCTTTCCGAATCACTCGCACTCATCGGGAAGGAGGACTGGGGGTGGAGACATTTCTTGAGTGAATAGACCATTAAGGGTTGGTATGTGACTATTTGCGATGCATGATCCCGGAAACGAAAGTTGGTCTACGAGCTTGACCATTCTTCCTTCGTGTGGAAAACACATTACTCTAAAGAGTGAGGAGACTATAGCTCCCATGCAATATATATAATCTCGTCCAAGGAGTAGGTTATAATCCAAGGGTCCTTGAACGACCATCACGTTCATTTGAACGGTCTTCCCTTTCAATGTAACAGGTACATTGGGGAGGATCCCTAATGGTCGACTGGTTCCTTTATCAAAACCTGAGAGATTTCTTATCTCAGGCAAAAGCTCCGGGGAACCCAGTGCTTTCCAAGAAATAGAGGAAAGGATACTCACAGATGCCCCTTCATCAATGATAGTTCCAGCCATTACCATTCTGTAAATTTGGACGATGATTCTGAATGGTATACTGGCTGGTAACCGGGGTCTGCCTAGTTGGTTCCAATCAAAGGACACAACCAGGTTTCTTGGTGGTGGGATCGAATACACGGCCGGATATGACCCTGATGATGTTCCTTCCTGCGATAAAGGAATGGGCGCATTGCCCTGATGCTCATCAGAGTCGGTGTTGATGAAAAGAATCTGGATGGTGTCATCCTTATTCTCTTCAGTGAGGGTGTCATTTGAAGATGAATCTCCAATGACTGTGTCATTTGAAGATGAAACCTCTGAAGGCGGAACCGGGTCAACTGCCGTATCGACCTTTAGACTTTCGTCCGATCTGTATTCATTAGGTTCATTTTCAATGACTGACTCTTCAGCTGACCACTTGAGCGGGCCAGCTGTATTTTCAACCAACAAAGGACTTGGCACGAGTTTTTTGTATCCAGGAGGAAGTCTCAACGGTGAAACCGGGCGATCTTCCAAAACTCTCTTCGCTTCGTCTAAGAAGGGACAACGGTGGATGGCGTGATCGCCTTTACACAGTCTGCAGGGGGATCTTGCTCCCCCTCTTTGTCTTGAACCTTCACTTTCGCTGGTTGACGGTAAGAAATCAACATGGCTATCAGAGGTCGATGCTCCCGAATTGTGCAACTGAGGGGACCAGTCCCTTAGTATCCGGGGAATACAGGGACAATCTCTATGGAAGTGGTCTCCTCTACATATGACACATGGCGATTTAGGCCCGGTCTGTGCTGTGTGTGGATTTTTGTCAGATGTCTTTTTCTTGCCCCCAGTCGCCTTAGGCTCCTTCTTCTTCTTCTCTCTCTTCTTCTTCTCCTTCTTCTCCATGGGAGCTTGGCTTTTGCCGGCTCTACCTTGCGAAGATGAAGGATTAGAGGAAGAGTTATAGGAAGTAGAAGGCTGGGGGACGGCTCTAGACTCATCTAACTGTTGACTCGACTGTTCAGGAACCATGGTGTTCTGAACTACATTGGTTGAGAATAGCCAAATAGGCAGGCCAATTGTCAGTCCTGGAAGCGACAATGTGGCCATGTGGGGCGCACCAGCTTCTCCCCAAGAGGAGAAAGGACTAGGATTTCCATCATCTGGAATTCCTTGGTTGGGGCGTTCCATGTTCTCAACCTACAGATCAACGCAGGAATAGGAGGTGATTATGCTCCGTTTAAAATAAATTTTATAACGACGCTTTAGACACAACTTGCTTTTTCACTTTTTAAGAGTCGAGAAAAAGCTAAAGATGACTCTAGTCTCCTTCGATTTTTTAACGAGCCCGAAGTGACAAATGCTCGGATGGACTTTTTCAGTTATAGAGTTTGAAAAAGGCCAAAAGAAACTGCTCTGGAGTTCTAGGCAGAGGGTGTGCCAAACTTTTCACAAAACCACAGAATACGTTTTACGGTACGAGTGGTCGATCTTCGTGAATGTTGTGTTCACTGCATTGCGATCAGTAGGGCGGCCGACACGGTTTCCTATGGATAAAGGCTTTGTTCCTATAGGGGTCTCCCAATATATACGCGACGGTACGTGGGAGCACAAGTCCGTATTGATACTTATCGCTTCACCGTGGAGGAATCACCCAACCACTCAACGCTAAGATATCACGTTTAACGACGTCGGAACACGTCTCTAGCTTAGACCTCTATGTGTTTGCGTTATGTTTCAATGCGTTGTTATGTAAATTCAATTTATTTTAAGGTTGATCTTGTTTAGCAGTTTGCCTTTATGGATCACCACGAGATGTATGATAACACTCCTAAATGCAGTCTAAGATGATAAGCAAGCTTTTCAATCTTTCAACTTTGAAAATCTTAACTACTGAGGGAAAATAAAGACAACATCTTTTCACACAGATCATAGAGCACACACTAATGCACTTTTCCCTAAATCAACATGCAAACTGTCATAATGCACATGCACAATGCAAGTATTTCTTTTCTCTTTCTTAATGTTTGTGCGATACAAAAAGAAAGCTGTTGTATAACTTTGAATTCAATTTCAAGTGAAAGCAAACAAGCTTGTCCAAAATCAAAAGACACCTTAAGATTTACTTGTTTCGACACTAGAAATATATAAATTCAAACCATATGACGAAAGCAAAAGCTCAATCAGCTATGAACAGCAAACAAACTAACTCTTAAGATCAAAACGACACTTTATCACAGGTCTAGATCTGAGAGGCCACAACAGGACTAGTTCACTTTCGTTATGGGAAACTGCAAATGATATAAGAAATACATAACGAACAAACACAGTTTCTTTATACAACCGAGGCGGAATAGTGGCAAGGAAAGTTGGTTTCAGATAGGTACATTGACTGGTAACAGGCTGCAAAAACAAGGGTGAAAATAGGGCAAGAAACAGCAGGAAACCCCAGTAGCACAAGGAAAGACTGGTTCAACGCAGGTAGTACACTGTCAGTTTGACATTCAGCGCAGGTAGCCCCTTCGGGAACTGCGCTGAAATGCAGACAGCCTTCACACAGCCTGCACTGAAGAACGAAACTTTCGTTTCTCTTGGTTTCCGGGTCACAGATTGCTCAAAAATTCACAGTTTTTGGCCAAATCAGAAGCTATCAGTCAAGTACACACTAAGGGATGACAAGGAGGATGAAAAGCTATCACTAAGAGCTTATTTAGAGTCCTTGTGGATCAGCTCTCCAAATCATAAACTTGCCCAAAAACTGAGCTAGAGTAGCTGCCCTCTACTTTGCATTTGAAAGATCCAAATGCAGTTCGATTCGCTACTCCCTGTGTTTATGAAATGAATAGAAAAAAACACAAACAACCAACAAGATACGTCCCCAGTGGAGTCGCCAATTTGTTGTTGGGAAAAGTATCCAATACGGAATGACCCTATCCCACTCTAAGGGTGATAGTACCTCAGCAACAATCAAAGCAAAGCTATTCGAGATTACTTCTTTATGAGATGTAAGAGAGGGGAGAAAGAGATCCACTAACCGTTGTCTTCCGCTAATGATTGATCCAATCTTCTCTCCTTGCTGCTTGCTCCCAGCTCCTTGCTCTTTCACTGGCCCAGCTACACCAAGATCCTGCAAAATGGCAAGAGAGGGAAACTACAAGAAGCATACATTCATAACTGATTCAAGGATTAGAATAAATCAAATACACAAGTATAGCAATACACCATTGAGACACATGCATATAGAAGAACCTCAAATGCTTTATTAATAGAAGAAGTAAAGTTCTGAGAGTGTTACAACCATAAGAGGCCCAATCCAGCAACACCTCCCAGCAGAAAGAAATCTCCTCTTCACCTCCTTCAAGCAAATCACCCAATAGTTCTATACTCAAACCAACAGCACTTCCTTACATTCACAAGATTCCAGCCTCCTTAGACCTCATGAGAGAGCTCTATATATAGGAGATTTGGAGAAAGGATGAGTCAGCTTGAGGCTGGCATGAAGCTGACTAGTGTCCTCTCCCACTTCAGTTATTCTTCAGTTCTTGAGTCCACTTGGAGTTTCTTGCTTCCACTTGGAGATCTAGATCCTCTTACTCATCACAAGGCGAATTCCCTGATCCAAGTGTCATTTTGGAAGCTTCCTGGGCATTTGACACCTTGAGGAATGACTGTGCCACTTGGCCAATCTCGCCCAGCGCAGGTAGCCTTCATTACTGTTGACATTCAGCGCAGGTACAGAGTGGAGCAGTTGACATTCAGCGCAGATGCTCAGTGGAGCAGTTGACATGATCTAGAATTAGCTTGTTTTTGAGTGTTTTCAGGTGGAGAACTGATATTTGGTGCTGTGGTTTGCTGACCTTGTTCCTCTAGGGGCAGGAACAACATGTTTAGGGACTTTGGATCCCTCAGATTATTGACATTTCATGCTTCATGCTGTAAGGCACAAAAATGTCTATAACACATTATCAGAACTTGATTTGAAATTTTGATGATTTTTCTTATCTGTTAGGCTTTTGATATTACACTCCTATTCTCATACAATTCATTCATTTTTTGTTCGAATAATCTCCAATTTTTCTTGAAGCTGTTGAATTGTTTCCATCATCGCAATGGCTCTGTTACATGATTCAATTTCTAGTGCAATCCATAACTCCAAATTAGTTCCTTCTACGTGTATTGTGTCCCATTCGGTATTGGGTCTTGCTGAGGGTGTAGAGGTGAGTCCACTTTTTTTCATGATAATTTATCTTCTTCTCCCTCTTTGTCATCACACACATGACATGTTTTGTAATATCCAATCAGGCTCTTAGTGTGGAAACGTTCGCTCTGATACCACCTGTCACACATATCCATACACTATTAATAACTAATAACATGAAATAATTATGGTAAAAATGTTAGATATAAAATTAGAGTTTATGACTAATCATTATGCATTAAAGCATAATAAAATAAATCCCATCATGGATTAGATTAAAATGGTCTCCGATTTGATTAATTTTGTCATTTTAATGTTTAGTATATATATATATATATATATATATATATATATATATATATATATATATATATATATATATATATATATATATATATATATATATATATATATATATATATATAGATATAGATATATATATATAGATATATATATATTGTGCATACAAAACTCTTAATGCATTTGAATGTTTGCAATTAATGTTTGGTTGTCATGTGGCATGCCTTCTGAATGTAATCAATGTCCTAGGGAAACCCAACTCACCTAGCAGTCTATTCAACATCCTAAGCTGCATGCCACCTTGGGTGGAGGGAAAATCCCATTTGAGTGCTTCCTCAATCATTTGGTCGTGTTTTTAGTTCACTGTCTCTGGTGCTAGAAGATTTTTTCTCTACAGTGTACATGGGGTTCATTCCTTTGACCTCCCCACAAGTAGCTGATTCTCTTGCCCTCCCTTCTTACTACAGTTTATACCATTGCTATAGGCATTGACTGACTCTTTTATCCATCCATCGACTTGTGAGTGTTCTAGGGCATTTGGACATGTCTATAGTCATATCAGTGACATGGAGCAACCCCACAACTTCACTTCACGTGTTCCTCATGGTTTCTCTTCTTGTAACAAGGTACATTCACTGCCGAGGTATATTCATTGCAGGGCAATCATTTGTAGTTAATATTTATGGTGATTTTGATATGGTTGACTCTTCTTACAGTTAAATCATCATATTTGCTTCTTATATTAACTTTGTTCAACATTATGTTTGGTTCAGGCTCATCTTACCGGACTGGTCGAGGGTTTTGTGGAGCTTCAACAGTCCTTCCAGAGTCGGGTTATACCGCCAAGGGTTTCTAGGTTTCAGTTTTTGGTTTCTTTCATAGTTTGATTTTGTTCTATGGGAAATTTAAGGCCACTCCCTCTCAGTTTATGAATGGTTACACGCTGGAGTAGAGTAGGAAAGGGGTCTGGTTCTAGATTGTTAAGTTTTGGTTCAAGATTTACGCCCGTTTTATTTCATGTGCTCATCACAAAACTTGTTATATTTCCAGGGTCTTTAAGATATTATCAACTAGTTTGAGAAATGCTTCAAACTTCTAATTGGTTTACCTTTTTGATGGACTGTCTGTAAATATTTAACATGTGAATGGTTTACTATAGTTTACATACTTTATTTTTGTTTAGTTCAAGTTTTCTTGAATATATATTAATTTTTTCAAGAAATCATTTGGAACCATCTCAATGTTCCAATTTGATTACTCCCAAATACATAGGAAATGCGATTCTAGCTCAACACAAAAAGTAATTAGGTTTTTAAAATTAATTTCTCTTGATAATTAAACTATGAAATACCCCAGTATAGTTGAAACGATCTCCTTTATGGATTTTTGGAAATTAGGATTCTCTTTACATGATTAGATTCCACATTCTAGATTGGTATAGCAATTTGTTTCTCTCGCATTCATGGACAATGTAGTTCTCTGTTCTGATATTTAGCAGCAAGGTTATTTACTACAATATCAATATGATTTCTTTCCTTGTGTTTAGAAATACGAGTCCCTTTTTTATTGGTGTTCAATCGTATGAGATATCATTCTTTTTCTTGTACTAAATGATACATTTGTTGTACTAATTGATCTTGTTATAGAGTCATAAATTCAAACAGGGTATAAATTTTCTTGACACTTTTTATCAATTCTCGATAATTGAAAGAACTCAGAATGCATGTAACAATTCATAATGTATACAATATTTCTCAGTGTATATAAAAATTCACAGTGGATATCACCTTCACAGTAGATATACACACACACAGTTTAAATAAAAGAATAGGGAAAAATAATCCAACCACTAGCTTTCTTATTCAGTTTAACATTAGAAATTCCATCAATTTGTTATAATTACTTATCTGTTCTTTTTATGAGCCTCTAATCGCCAGAATGAACAATTCTCTTCCCAACCACGAGGTTCGTCATCTCACTGCACCTCTCCCCCGAGCCAACTATCCCCAGGCAGTTTTAGAATCAATCTTTTACAGTTTCCACTAAGCTATCTGGTCACTACTAGACTTAGCAAAAGATCCATAGTCTGAGCCACAGCTCCAAAATAGACTCCATTGGCCAACCAGCTATTGAGCCATTTCCACTTCTGTACCTTTTCTTCCCCCTCACCTCAGGTTCATCATACCCTTTTGGCCCTTTCCTTTTGGGGTTTTGTTTCCAGAAGGGATCTGAGTAGATAACTACTCATAATTATCCAACTGTCTGGGGTATGCTTACTCTAGAATTTCTCTTCAACCATAGTTAACAAAAGAAATAACCATGTTATATTATAAATAAAATCAACACATGTTTTTTTTACGAATTTTAATCTTGTCCTTAGCCATGCCGATGCTTACTCTAGCATTGCTCTTCAACCATAGTTAACAAAATAAATAACCATGTTATATTATAAATAAAATCAACACATGTTTTATTTTTACGAATTTTAATCTTGTCTTTAGCCATGATAACTTCTGAACCAAATTATTTAACTATAGTAACTTAGTAAGTCACATCCCAATGTCATCATAGTACATACACATATAGAGTTGATTGCATATTCTGTAAATATATAATTAAGACCTATAATCTTAAAGAAGTGGTTGTTTGATAATATTAAGACTCTTTTAGGCTTCATTGAGGGAAGGTTTTGCATTTTCAAGGATCAATGAGATTCATATTTAAAAAGAAAATTGAGGTTAAAAGATCATAAATTTTCAAAAAATAGGTGTCCAAGACTTATACTCCTAAAGAAGGGGTTGTTTGATAATGTTAAGAAAGTTACAATAAGGGACGACTTTGTAATACCTAGTATGAGGGCATTATGTCATTTCATCCACGCTCAATGTGGAGTTGGAACGCTTTCATTTGAAAATAAAAATAAAATATTTATAAATACAAAACAATGTTAGTTAGAGTATACATACTTGGTTAGCTTTAGTTAAAATCCAATAGAAATGGATATACATATTTGGTTAAATGAATATACACATATGGGTTACACTCAAGTAGCTAGATTAATGGTTAATATTGCAACCTAGTATGAAGTAGATGTGTCAAGATTTTTTATTTTCACTCTCAATGTCATAAATAAAATATTTCTATATTTTGATATTTACCTTAAGTAACATATTTTTATATCAAATTTAAAAGATTATATATATATATATATATATATATATATATATATATATATATATATATAATGCCCCGAAGAAAGAATGAATTAAAAGTAAAATAATTTAGTGATTTCTAAAACTATAGAAATGTGTAATTCATTTAAGTATAAATATAAAATCTAAATGAAATACAACATTTGAAAAATATTATTAATAACAAAAATATTTAATTTTGATCAAAGTAAAATATCTCACTATGAAATTTTAAGTAATATTGATGTGTATATAAAAATATATTAAGAACTTAAATAAAATATAAAATTTTAATATAAGCAATATAGTCTATAAGTCAAATGTTTTAATGCTCATATTAAGTAAAATATTTAATATTTATATTAAATAAAATATTTCAATGTCAACTATGTATATATTATATAAATGAGTTAAACAAAAAAAATTGTGGTTATAATAGTTTTAAATATTTGAATTAATTTCACAATTTAAAACTTTGATTATAAGTTTTGGTCCTTTTTTTTTTCTAAAAGCCTTTCATTTCCTGATTACTCCTAATCATTCCTCCAAATTAACAAATTATTGTTTCTCAGAGTTTGCATTGCCACTATTAGGTCATGAGAAACCATCGCTAGTTTGCACCCACCCATGAAGAATACAATGACTAGTTTTCACCGGCCCATGAAGAATACCATCACTAGTTTGCACCCACTCACAAAGAATAATAACTTTGAGTATTTAAATATTTTTTTGTTCTAATAAATGCATCAATAATTTCTCTATAAAAAATACATACCAAAGTTTTTGATAAATAAAAGAATGAAGGATATATGCTTTTCCCTTTTCTTTTCTAACATTTGTAATTTTATTTGTTTTTGTGATGATGATTTTCTTTTTCCTCATTTTAGATCACATTACTTAACTTCTTATTAAATTTAATGTAATTCTAATTATTTTTATGTGACTAAGCAATGATCTTAATGTGTTTTAGAAGTCTCATTTTAAATTAAATTATAATCTCATAATATGATATAATTTTATGCAATAATAAATATTTAACATCCATTTTTTGTTTTTATTTTTCCAATTTTTTCGAATTTTCATATTTCTTATTAATTTTTTTTAATTTCAAATATAATTATTATCACTCCACATAAAAAATAATTTTCAATTTTTCATTATTAAATATTAAAATTATATAAACATCAAAATATTTCTCGTTATTTTTGTATTCAAAGATTTGTTTAAAGCATTCAATTATTTTCTAAATTAAATTTGTACTTTTCAAATATATAATAATACTATATTATATTAAAATATAAATATAAAATATAATATATTAATGTTATTTTAAAATTATATATATAGACAATGTCCAGTGTTTTTCCTCACTGCAATTATTATTCTAAACATTTTGATTTGAAATAGTTTTGTTGCAACTTAAAATTAAGAGACGATGAACATAATTTTATCGCGTAATCTAACGAGGCGGAGGAGTTGACATAATTTTATCGCCTAATCTAACAAGGCGGAGGAGTTATTTGGAAAGTTATGGAAATTCTCGTATGGAAATTCCCGTGATATTAGAGAAAATCTCTCAAGGATTTTTGTAAATCCAAATTATAGTTGTTAAATTTCAAAATTTTAGGTGTACTAAATGTTTTTGATGTTGTTGAATCCATTTCCACCATAAAAAACACGATTCAAACACTACCTCTACAAAACTTTATGAAATTTTTTTGCCCAAATTCCAACCACTTTTAGCAATCCATTCAATTCTTCTAGCAATCCATTCAATTCTTCTGCCTCATTAAATCATAAGATTCATATATTTTTATATTTTGTTTCTGGAAAATATGTAAAACTATGTCTCTATTCGCTCGTGTTGGCAGATAATTTATCATCAGCCTGAAAATATCACGGTTTACCATACAAGTACGGCCCCCAACAGATTGGAGAATACGTAAAACTGTCTCTACTCGCTCGTGTTGGCAGATCCGCGAGAAAATATCACGGTCCACTGGTCAAGTATGGCACCGAACCAATCGAAACCCTGGATAACAAAAAAATTGTAAACCAATTTAAATAGAAAATTTTGAAATTGTAAACCAATTTATTTAATTATGACAATAACACACTGTTTTTTTGGCACACTGAAGTTGAATTTTCGAATCAAATTGTACTCTGTTAGTTTATGTCTTGTATAATAGTGTTAATCAATAGAGGTTATTCATTCTTGTTGCTCACAGAAATTCTCAGTTGTCAAATAGAAATGGTTTCACAAAGTAGGATGATATAACTATGGTGAGGAGAAGAAAGCAGAGAGCAGAGGATATAAGTATAGAAGAATAATAGTCCAGCAAAATGAACAGAAGTTCAAATTTGCTACAACAACTACATGGGGTGACATAGATGACGCAATGCACACAGTAGAAACAGAAACTGAAGAAATATTTGACATAGATAGTTTGAAATCAAATGAAACAGAAACTATAACATTTAACAAATCGATAGATGACAAATATGAAAACTACGACTTCCAAAATGACTTGGAACATTTGCAAGATAGCAAGAAGTTTGCTCTACCATCTACAAGGCCATATGAAATCGTCAAACAACCACGTATACTTGAAGACGTAGAGTACTATGAATTAATGCGACAATTAAACACAGAACAAGCAAGCATAGTTACTGATGTTATAACAAGGAAATTGTACAGACCAGATGAGCTGATCTACCTGTTATTAACAGGAGGTGCAGGAACAGGCAAGACACACACAGCCAAGGCAATCTTCCAATCCTTAGTACGCATACACAATGTGGCATTGCCTTATAACCCATCACAACTAATAGGAATAATCGCTGCATACACGGGCAAAGCTACCTTTAATGCTGGTGGTGTGACATTGCATTTTGCATTCTATTTGCCCTTTAACAAAGCAGATTGCCCCTCACTAAACAATGAAAAATTGGACACATTATCAAAGCATTTCCAACAATTGTGTGTACTCCTCATAGATGAGGCATCGCTCGTTGGTGCAACAACACTATATCAAATTGATAAGCGCCTGCGACCAATGTTACACACACCAACTTCATACTTTGGTAATGTTGACACGATATTCTCCGGCGATCTTTACCAGGCAAACCCAGTCAGAGACTCTTTGATCTTTGAAAACCCAAAAATCAACAAAAACACAATTCCATACGACTTCTAACCAGAGAAAATAAAATGTTATCAACTGCACACAGCCATGCGCCAAAAAGACCCATTGTTCATTGATGTACTAAATAGGATGAGATTAAACATGCAAACAGATGAAGATATTGCTTATGTAAACAATAACTGCTATAGGATCCCACCTTCAAGCCCAGTTTTCCCATACATTTTCTATCGCAACAAATATGTCCATATTCACAATGCGAAAATGCTTTCCCTAAAAAAGGGGGAACAAATAATGCTCGTTTCAATTGGAAACTACGAGCTTCCTCAGTCGAGTTATTTTGCTTTTGATAAAACAATCCCATTGCCATCAACAATTACAGTTAAACAGAACATGTTATTTGAACTATATGCAGGAAATTACAATACAAACGATGGATTGGTTAATGGTGCTGAAGGGATTTTCAAATCTTATTCATCTAATAACAACAGGCCTGACATTGTCTGGATAGAATTTTCAGACCCAGAAATTGGGAAACAACAAAGAAGCAAATTCAAACAACTATACGACATAAATATATTGCCAAATTAGACACCAATCTTTCGAATTACAAAATCGCTAGCAATGTCTCGTAACAAATTACAAATTACAATTCGAAAACAATTTCCAATCCAATTAGCCTGTGCCCGAACAATACACCGAACACAAGGGTTGACATTGGATCAACTTGCATTTGACCCAACTGGTGTCACAAAACATGGTCTAGTCTACACTGCATTATCACGTGTTAGAACTATTGACTCACTATACTTGATTAACAAATTGACACAACAAAACTTCCATGTCAAAAACAAAATAATCAATGAGTTGGCACGGCTAGAAACAATTGGTGCATGGAAACTAGAATTCACAAAGAAGAAATCTGTTAACAAGGATGTTTTATCGATTGAAAGCCTAAACACACGTAGTCTACGTGCACATCTTAGTGACGTGATTCATCACAATGACTTAATGGACAATATGATTCTATGTTTTCAAGAAACTCATTTGTACACTCCACCAGTAGTCAAAGAATTCTTATCATTCAATTTTGCCGTTGCACATTCTACACATGGAATTCTTACTTGCATAAACAAAAAAATACCTATTAGAGCAACAAAGACATTTTTCAAAAACAAAACAGAGCTTACCCTAATTGACATGTACTTTCAACGACCAATTTGTTTAATGAACATTTATGCAGCACCATTTGAAGTATCCATGATAATGCAAATAATTAAGGAAGCAAAATCGCAAACTACATATACTGATTGTGTTTTTTTAGTTGTTGGTGATTTCAACATTGACATACAACCAGAAACAGCTCGTAGCAAACTCTTTGTACAATTTATGGAAATGGAAAACTTACATGAAATAACAAGCAAACTATCTCTGCACCGAAAAACAGTAATAGACCATATCTGGACAACTTTGCCTATGAAACAGAGTGAAATAAATGTAACATGATCTTATTGGTCTGATCACAGCATATTCTATACGATACTACAGCTCTAACGACCCTTAGTACAAACCAATTTTAGCGTGTAGCAAAATCAAAGTAGCATTGATACACAAGTTTCTCTACAATTTGCTAAACTTCATATTCAAGCAAACTTCATATTCAAACAAATGTTGTGTTATGCGAGCAATATCAATCTCCAATGGCCATACTAAAAGTCTATTTCTTGTAGCTCCCTTGCAACACTCTGCGCGAACTCATCTAGGTATGTAACGACACATAGAATAACGTTATGCACAGATTTATTATTACATGGAACACATTTTGCTTGTAGACCTAATAGAGTACAGATTTATTATTACATGGAACACATTTTGCTTGTAGACCTAATAGCTTGTACTCGTGTTGTACAGATAACTAATAAGAAAAGACAGCACGAAGAAGTAACTCCTCCAGAGGCTTGCTCTCTCTCAGAGACTTGCAACGTCTCAGAGACTGATAAACAGATAATTAATATGAAAAGACAGCACGAAGAAGTACCTGCTCCAGAGGCATGCTCTCTCTCAGAGACTTGTAACGTCTCAGAAACTGCTAAAAAGTAACTAAATAACCTTCAAATCTATTCTTACAAGTTTTGTAGTACAAACATAATGTTAATTCAGATTCTTTAATATTGTTCTACAGGCAGAAACAGGAAAGTACATCTGAAATAGCAGCTAAGCATCAACTATGCACAACAATCACAATACAGGAGTTGAAAGGCCTGAAAATGGGAACAATCTTTCATAGCCAGATTCTTGTAATATACAAAACACTGGTCGACCAAGTCCACGGAATTCAATTGTTACGTGTTCACCTAGTGGACAGCAGAGGGAATATGACAATCACGCTAAATGTGCCACATAACCTGATTGCTGCTACTGAAGCCAAACTTGTAGTCGGCCAGGAAATTTGTATCACAGATTTCAAGGTCTCTCCCAAGACAGTTTACGACCATGGAGACTGTTCGTGCATACTTGTTTTGCATGAGAAGAGCATCTTGGAAGCAATCCCACCTATCTGTATGGAATACAGATTTGTACCCACAACGAATATTAACCAACTCACCAGCACGACAGCTGCATTCGCAACCGGCACAGTAGCCGGCCTTGTAACAGCTGCGAAAGAAATAGCTGGTCAATATGTCCTAACTATCAAGGACGGCCCATCTCAAAAAGACAAAGCCACGGTATATACAAATTCAACCATTTATTCTTTTTAACATTTAAATCATCTATACATTTTAAGTAACCATTTACTTAAAAGCAATTACATTTAACACTAGTACATTTTGCAACGCAGGTTCATCTTTTCAGTACATTTCAACCAATCTTCAAATCCATACAACAATAAATTTCGAAACAAGAAGCACCAATGATGCTGTTTCGAAATCTTGTCCAAGGCAAAGAACATGGATCATTACGCACTTGCAGATCCACATTCATTACAGCCGTCACTTCGAACAGAGTACTTGCAGACTTGAGTAAACTACCTGCGTCAACAACAAAGGTTCTTTCATAGTGCACAAAATATATATTATAAATCTTAATTTCCTGTTCTCCTAAATTATGCTCATTCATTTAACGTCCTCTTAGCATTTTTATTACAATATCTAACACTAGACCTGTACTGAAAAATGGACCAGGTTAAAGGAATGTTGACGATAGCAAACATATATGCAGAACCCTTTGTTACAATCTGTAACAATTGCTCTCTGCCCGCCGATACATTTGGAACAGTTTTCATGGATCAACTTAATTGTTCCACATGCAGACAACTAACCACATATCGACGCAATTTACAATTGAATTGCATTATCCAAACAGAGGCAAATGTTCAGTACAAGTGCATTCTAAAAGACAGTTTTCTGCTCGAACTTTGTCCATCCTTAACAGGACTGACGTATGAAAAATACCTAGAAGACGTTGCTGACGTTACATACAGTTTACGAGATTTCCATGTACACAGCAGCTTTCTGTTGGATAGTTCGGATGTCAGTGTCCGTACAGATTGACATATTTTATCCTCTGTAGGATTTGACTTTTTCAGTTTTCATGGTGTATTTCTCTCGAATCAGAAGCACATGATAGGAATGCCTCATCTCCTAGATGGCTTCATAGACACAGTTGATGTATATAGTCACTATAGTCACTTTCAGATGCACATCTAAGGGTTACAACTAATGTTCTTGTTCCTGTAATAATTAGGCTATCTTGTAAAGATGTTTTACTAGCAGCAACTTTGTTTGCACTATCAAAAGACAAAGGAGGTGAATGGTAGCAATCCCTTTATTGTTGCATTGTTGAGATATCATGTTGTGAAGGTCATGGTAAAGTACCCTTGTTACACTTGCATTTGTTCGTTTTGATTCCTGTGGCTGAAACCATAAGGGATATGTAAACAAACCATTTGCTTGAATGACTTAGTAGTTAATTAATTGATTCGACAAAAAAGCAGGAGAAGCAAGAGCATATGAACCAAAGGCCCTTTTCATAGCTTAGATAACTCTATTATTGTAATTTATAATATAAAATATTGATTATGAGTAAAATGGTAGCTAAGCGTATTATTAAGTCTATACATGGGTGGGACTACTGCAAATCGATTCCAAACACCAAAACTCGATTTTTTAGAATATTATTAAAAATAATTGAGATTTATCTCGAAAGTCATTTTGTCTTTTATCCCATTTTATTTAAATTGAATAATTAAAACATGTCATATTAACAAGTGCTATAGAGTATTAGTTTTTTGGGCATGTGGTATTGATAACATATGGTATTATCCCATAGTATTGTAACAACACTTATTTTCTCCCTTTTTAATTAAATTGAGTAATTAAAAAAAAGCATACGAACAAGTGCTCTAGAGTTTTGGCATGTGGTATTGGTAATCCGTGCCTCATGTCTCACCACCCCAGTAAACCCTGCACTGCAGGAGGGAGTTATAAGCTTAGGTCTGTGCTGCGATAAATCGATTGTATTGACAGTTGATAGCTATTTATAAACAGTTTGAAAACTGAGATGAACATACATCAAGAGGCAAGAACTGCGATTAGAATGCTGGATGTGATCTCTCCCATATCCCGAATCAATCGATAAAGGGTCAATCTGTGATCTCTATCTGCGTCTGGATATGCTTTAAGTCATGGTGGTGAATCTGGAGCCGTACAAAGGGAAGTAGCGGGCTATGGGACCAGGGCAACCAGATCTGTTACTTGAACAAGGCATTAGTTTAGCTCGCATCAACAAATAGTCGGATTTCAAGCGCTTCACCAGCCTTACGAGGAGCAAGCCCAACACTAGCATGATGAGGAGCCAGCCCAACCCTGCTTGACGAGGAGCCATAACCAGCTAAAGTACCTCTCCTTGGTTAAAGAGTATCGCTAACGCTCGAATAACTTTATGAATAGTCTAGACTAGCATCTCTTAATTCGGCTCCTGAACGAAGCGAGGCCAACGAAATGCCCTGAATCGACGATAGCGAGATACATAGCCCGAGTAATCTCCCTTTGTTCTTGTTCCAAAGCGTGTTCCCTCGACCGTTTCGCGCTTCCGCTTGCCTCCCTGGCATTTTATCACCAGCAAGTTCTCCTCTTCCACATACACCTTCAAAAAAATAAACCCTCCCTGTCACTAAAATGAAACCCTAATCAAGAAACCCACCCTGTTCACTGGATTTAATTTTCGCCACTTACCTGAATGTCGGACTTGGTAAGGCCCAGAACGTCGGCGTAGAACACATACTCCTTGGGCGTTTCTTTGATGTCCACCGCTGCAGGTTCCACGCCCTTGTTCTCCTCATGGTGATGGTCATATAACCACTCGGACGGAATTTTGATCCGCTCCAACTCTTCCGGGAAGTGCAACAGAGGGCTCATGGCCAGAGCATGATCCAGGTAACTCTTCATCGCTCAAATCTCAATCTGAATTACCAAATTCCATATAAAATACATTACACTCAACCAAATTCCCAAAAAAATTGCCATAAAGTCATTCAAACCATCCTAGCTGCCATTAAAAGTTCTACAGAAGCTTACACCCTGCAACCAAAGAATGTTAAACCCTACGAACAAGAATGCAAAGCAGTGTATAATAGACTTACAGGCAGTTACAACAGCGTGCAACCCTACGAACAAGAATGCAAAGCAGTGTATAATAGACTTACCCAATGGAAAAAATAGAATGGATTACAGGCAGTTACAGCAGCGTGCAGACATCGACAAAGCAAATTCAACTGAAGGCACCTCCTGGCACTCCACCATGCACGAAGAGCACGGACAGCAGAACACCTGCCATGCACGAAGAGCACGGACAGCAGAACACCTGCCTGCCAATATGCCAAAACTGAAACTGCAAATAATTCACACTGCCAAACTAATGTTAAGTAATGTTAACATTAATCTATGAAATCGCCTGATGGTCACCAATAATAAAGACGGCAAAGGAAGATAGCCTATGCTCTGGCCTCTCCCGCCTCGGGAAGAGGCCAAATAAGATGGCAAACCATGGCAAAGCTGAAGAGTTTGGTTATCCTCGCACGGCGCATCTGAAGACTTTGCTTTAACCACCGTAATCACTGAAATAACGCTTCAAACTAATGCTAAATCAACCAATTCTGATTACTATAGTCCCTGGCCATTGCCAGATGACAGGGACTAATAAGAAAGAGAATGGGTTTTCTTGAAATTCGTAAAAGTCATAAACTTGTAAAGTATGGGAATAGACAAAATGGATGTGGCTGTGGGTGCATGAGTTTGAAGGATCCCAACTTCATATACACAGACATGAGTTTGTATAAGAAAACAGGGAAGGGAGGATATGACATTTATTCCAACGGACTCAATATCACTTTGGAAAATTACTACCCTTACTAGTAGCACAAAAACATAGTCTCCACAATTGAACTTAAAGCCATTACAGAAGCCATCAGGCATATGAAGTTACGTCACCAATCTCGCACTTGCATAGACATCTTCATAGACTGCAAGTTTGCGTTGGCACATCTCGTGAAGCCCGTCGATGAGAAGGAGGGTCACGAGGTGTAGAATAACTTGGGTGCCATCATTTTGGGAGAGATCAAGGAGGATTAAGGATGGTTAGCCAATGTTGTTCTTCACAAGGTGAAGGCGCACTCCGGAAGGCTGACCAGTATGCCAAACTGGGAGCGAGGAAAGTGCCCACGCTACACCTCACTCCTCACGCTCTTCCTATCAACTCTGTCCATTGTAATAAGGAGCAGAACAATGAATTTTATTCAACATCTTCTGCTTCTTTCAATTCTTGCAGGAGAAATACATCACGGCTCTCTCAGACCCTTCCTTCGCTAAAGTGTAAGATGACTTTGAGGAGACACTGGAAGCATTGGACAAGAATTGAATCATTGGAACTTTTCAAAAGCTAGTTTTGGGAATTCCATGAGGAATATCTGTGGAGGTCATGGAAGGTTATCACAGTGCTGATTGGGTGTTGTGCTTGGCCATCACCATCATACACTATAGTGTAACACTCACCAATACCAACCTATCCAAGTATGTATTTCAAATTATTATTATTATTATTAGAAATTGTATACTTAATGAAATTGTAATTTTTATAAATACTTTTGTTTATTTTGTATTTTTTTTAATAAAAAATGAGAAGATTCAGTAATAAAATTAGTGTAAATTAATGGTTATCATTATAACTAATAAGTGTTTATGTATGTTTTTTCTAGAACAAATACAATTAAATTGGAGATTTAAATCTCAAATATATTATATATAAAATTATATTTTTATAATATTTATCAATTAATATATAACATTTTATTTTCACAATATTTATAAATTAAATTATATTTAAAAATTATATAACAATTTTTAAATTTATTTATATAATACAATTTCAAATTATTTATCCATAAACCTTCTTATAATTCTTCTAAAATTTAAAAACAAATTTAAAAAATAAAAAATACTTATAATTAAATATATTTATTATTATTATTATTTTCTAAATAAGACTAAATCTATTAACAAAGTAAGGAGGTACAATTACAACGTGACCGAATTCAAAACTTTGCACTGATGAGAGGCAGAACTGTCAAAAAAAGCAGATGATAATACTGTCTGTTGGTAGTAATGTGCCAGTTTTCAGGACCCACGCAGGGGACCACACTGTGATTCACATGATAATACAAAATTAACAAAAAATCTAGAAGACACCAAAAAACCACTAAACTGTTTGCCTTACAAACTTGCCCAGAGGTGAAAGTTGCACTGCAAAAAGAAGAGGCTTGGGTGAATGAACTAGTCATCGGGAGGCTCTTCCTTGATACAGGACGATCCATAATCTGGAAAATCCCCTGCTTGAGCCACATTCGGAACAGAGGGACCAAGGTCAGCCATCACCACATCCTGAGCGTTGCAAACCTGTACATTCAAATCCTGCCGAGGCGCATTTCCAACATTTAGCTGGAGGGATAAAAATGGAGCAGAGATTGCCTCTGAGACCCCCGGATGGATACCAGAGTCTTCTGTTTGGTTGTCTTCATGGAAAACACCGATAAGTGAGCAGAATCATGGGCTGATTCAGCGTACTATTAAAGGTAAAGATCGCAGAGCCAGTTGTGGAAGGAGGCCCATGGAGGTAGCTGGTGGAATGGAGTCTCCCTCTCCCACTACGGGTGTTGGGGTAGCGGCCTACAAGCAACTCACTGGAAAGGGAAGGCGAGTCAGATGACGAACTAGTAGGTGCGCGCCTCGGCTGGCCTCTACAACAACCCATCCTTTAGCGTAAATGAGGCATCTGGGATAGAGCAACAACGGGAATCCAGGAATGCAGAGCAACAGTGAGAACCAGGGAGTGGCAGCAACTTTGCTTGCAGAACAGACAAACTGTACAACAGAGACCCAAATTCCAGGAAGGGAGCTAATGGTAAAGCTGAAGCCTCTTCGCCAGAAGAGAAAAGCTTAGCTCTGAAAAATCCCTTCCTACGACAGAGCCAACATCCCACCACCCAAAACCAGAAACAAGGCCATAGATAAGGAGATGAATCACTGAGACAAAGTCATGAAAACAACAGCTCGAAATTTCGGAAAGGAACGAGAGGAGGAACAGAGTCCGCTCCGCCAAGAGGGCCGAGCCAAGCGACAAAGGAACCTTCCCCCGCAAGTTCCGAGAGACCTAAGGAATGACCAAGTTCGCCTCAGGCGATCAGAAATTAGAAATGAGACTAGAGGCAGGAGGGTAAATCAAATGAAACAACAATGTCGAAATCACTGCATCCCCGAGACATCTCCTGGCCTTATCCTCCTTTGGCACACCTCGGGAAACTCCTACCATAACTTTCGCATTGATGAACCTCACCTTCTGATGCAAGCCGAAGCGTGCAGAGGGAGGAACCATAGCATTGGACATGATGTGAGAAACGAATCCTCTGGAATGAGAGCCGTAAACCAAACTCTGCACGCATGCCATGCGCCAACTGCCTTACCATTCTTTAACACTCTGTATTGGGTGGGCAGGTGGCGATCTGCCTCACCCCACCCTTGTCTCGTCGAATTGAAGGCCACCTCAAACACCCGCATCCGGGATTTATTATTATTTATATTTAAGTAATGATAATAAAAAACCTTTCCCGAAAAGAATTTAATTTCGGTTTATCATTAATACCAACACCAACAGACTCAAATTCAAATGTAATCTCCAAAGGTTGAATTTAAAGTTCAAGGAGGTGTCTTTCACAAAATAATTTCATGAGGTGTAGCACATGAGGTGTAGCACCACCATGGACACACCAAAAACAATTTAACAACTTTACATTACTTAATAAGTTTTGATGCAAATGTGGATAGCATTGCAATTTCGCTCTGTGGATTTTCTTGGTAATTTTATTTGAGTTTGTTATCTCACATATAGGTTTGAGATCACAAATATCATGATTTGGGATATATATATATATATATATATATATATATATATATATATATATATATATATATATAGCCTATTATATTTTTATATTTGAAGTTATTTTTCTATAGGTTAAATAAATTTATTTTTCATGAAAGTATATATATATATATATATATATTTATAGAGCTGACTATTTAGTCTCTAGATAAATGATAAAGACTTATAATCTTAAAAAAAAATGTTTGATAATGTTAAGATCTGTTTAGGTTGCAGTAATTGAAGGCCTTACATTTTAAAGATATAATGATTTTCATAATTTAAAATAATTAGAACATTAAAGATTGTAAACTCTGAAAAATTAGATGTGCACAAAAACATTTTTTTCTCTATGAGTTTACAAATTTTTGTAACAATATTCTGTTATTTAGATAATTAAATGCACTAACTAAAACACGTGCTTTATATTTTGCATGGAAAATAACATATCAATAATAGGATAGTTGACACAATTTCTATAAATACAAATTATATATTGGGAAAGCTAATTCACTTTTTTTAATTTCATCATTTTGAACAATTTTCAAATTCATTGCGTAAGTACCTCTAATCATTCCTCCAAGTTAACATATTGTTGTTTCTCCAAGTTTGCATTACCACTAATGTGTAATGAGAGCCCAGCTTTAACTTGCACCCATCTACAAAGAATAATTCTAATTGGGTAATCAAATAGTTTCTTTTCTAGTAACTCTATAAATGATTCATTTATAAAGATACCAAAATAATTAAAAAATGAAGAACATGTGCATTTTTTTTTTTTAATTTGCATTTGTAATTTTATTTATTATTTTGATTATAATTTTCATTTTACTTATTTTGAATCACCCTACATGACTTCTTACTAAATTTAAAGTTGTTCTCCTTAATGTGTACTCCTATATGGCTAAGCAATAATCTTATTATTGTCATTTAAATATCAATTTAAATAATACAAAAATCCCTCATATTATGATATAATTGCATACAATGTATATAATTAATATTCATTATGGAAGTGTGAGAATAAGTTAATTTTATTTTCACTTTATAAAGAAAAAAAACCTCTTATTACACATTTTTCCAAACATTGTAAGAGTTATTCTATTCAAATTCAAATTAAAAACCACTTTCAATTTTTCATGATCAGATATTAGTGTTATATCGATTTCATATTACCTCTCATTAATAACATTCAAATAAGTTTGGAAATTATATTTATGTTTTTTTACACACACACACATATATATATATAAAAGTTGAATAAAAAGAAACGGTGTCTTTTTTGCCTTTTCCTCATTCACCACTAACACTATAAACGTTAGGCATATATGTATGCCTCTTTTGCACACACAAGATGAATATGAAAATTTGGAAACTCACACATAATACTTCATTTACATGATAAATAGATTTTTCATAATTTCAATAATACACTGTTTACTTAAATCAATTAAAATTCATATATATTTAAAACCATTATTATATAATTTAAAAACTATTGGTCTCTATAATAATATTTTCTCTCAAAATATTTTAATAATAATTTATTTTAAAAAGACATATTTTTAATTTTAGTAATATATTAATTTATTTAACTATTATAATACAAAGTATTTTCTTATTTTATATTTCAAAATTTCAAAATTATATATTTATATATATGGGGGAATATATAGCAATGTTTTGTTTAATTTAAAAAAATAATATAATTATAACTCTATATATTTTATATTCATTTTAATAAACAATACACTTATTTCAAATTATATATAAACATAGAAAGTGTACAGTATATAACGCTTCCTAAATTATATCATCCTTTTGAATTGCAATTTAGTCCATATTAAATCATATCCACGTCATATCCAAAGTTAATTTCCGTGTTGATTTTAGTGTGCGTTTATTTTGAGATTAGCAATAGCGCACGCAAAAGTTAGATTGAAACTAAAGTTAGGTGGGGCCAACCGATTAAAGCGTAATTGAGTGAAAGGTTTGTAGAACAACAAAGAGATTATAAATAAAATTTTCATATTAAATAAAATTGCAGTTATAATTAAATACATTATTTAAACAAAGAAGAGATTAACATTTATAGAGTAATAGAGCGAAGTTGCCAAAGTTATTTTTATCTATATTTAGCTCTATTTGTATTTAAATTTATATAAATAAAATAATATTATTAAGTTTTAAAAGCGCTCTTTGTAATATATTTTTAATTAAATTAAATTATTTATATATTTAAAAAAATTAATGGGTTTTATATAGAGATATATTAATGTTTAATTATACAGGTCAAATCATATTTGAAGTTGTAGATGAAAGTTTATTAGCAAATTTCAATTCACTATTGACAAAAAAATTTTGACCCATACTTGTGGAATTGACTGTCGACATTACTAAAACTTTTTCCTTGTTTTCTCATCACATGAATCGTGAGAGCATTGCTTCAACCATGGGAGATATGGGACCATCTTCACCATCTATGTCTAGAATTATTTTGTGATTTCCTCTTTACCTATGCTGAGTGTGACAAGGTTTAATCCTCCCGCTTCGACTATGTCTCCTTTTTCACTCTAGGGCCTTTGATGATTTTCCTCTACACTCTTATGTGGTTTCCCTAGGTTAATAGTTTCCCTTCCTCCTATTAGATTTTTTTTCAATGTGGGGGCAATCCAAAGCCTGTTAGGTCCCTATAATACTAGTATATTCCCTCATTGTTATTGTCAGTGTAGCCCTCTTATTGTTATTGTTGTGCCCATCTAGTCCCCATATTCTTATTATGTGTCTCATAGAAGCCCATTATTGTTATTGTTGTGCCCTTACATTAATATTGTTATGTCAATTCTGATTATATTGAGACCCTTTAGACTTCTATATATAGAAATGAGGTTTTTTCATCTGAATCATTGAAGAATTGTTCATTTGTGTAACGTAAAGGAACTTGCCCCCTCGAGGAGGCTAATTTTGAAGTCATTGATCTATATCTTCTTCTATTTTAGGTTGCATAACATTTGGTATTCGAGTATTGGATTCTAGGGTTTCGCTTCTTCAAACCAGTCATCTTGGCATTTTCACTATAATTTTTTTTCTACGAGGCTTCAGAAGCTGAAATTTTTACCACGTGGAGCCGAAATCTCAGAGATCTTCGTGTAAAAATTTCAGATCATGGTTCACTATATTTTTGGATATATTCTTTGAGGAAGTTAGGGTTTTGGCGAGCTCCAAAATTCTGTCTCAAATAGGTGACCTAAGGAAAATCATCATAATGTTTTTTATATCAGGTTTAAGAAGCTGAAATTTTTACCACGTGGATTCAAAATCACAAAGAACTTCATGCAAAAATTTTAGATTTTGGTTCACTATATTTTCAGAGATATTCTCTAAGGAAATTAAGGTTTTTGCAGGCTCAAGAATTTTGTCTCAGACAAATGACCTAGGGAAAATCGTCATAAATTTCATTTCAAGCATCAGATTTGGATTCCATAAAATGTGGCTGAAACTACATGGACTGTAGCTTTTCTTGTAGCAATTTCAAAGTCGAAGGTTGAAACAGTGACATGTGGAATCCTGTAAAACTTCACCCTACTCAGCGAGTCCATAATCAGGTCATCGTGGGAGATTTGGCATAACTCTTTCTTGAAGAATCCAATCTTGATCACAATTGTGAGTTTGGAAAGAAGACTCAGAGGGCAACCACATAACAAAATTTCAGACCTTGGACATATGAAATTACATAGATAGAATAGATTCAATATTGATCTCCTACAAAGCAAGAAAACTGTGTGTATTTTTTTTAAAATTTGCATAAGTTTTGTTTGAAAAATTAGTTTGAAGTGATTCAAGGGGCATAGTGAAGCATAAATATCATTAATTTATGCCTCGAAGAATAAAAATGGAAACACCTAGTAATAAACCCAAAATATCTACTATGACGCATGAAGAAGAAGAAAAAATGCAACATAATATATCAAAATTACAAGACCAAGTGCAACAAATTTCGCTCTCGCAAAGAGTAACCAAAAATGAAAGCTAAGATGGATGGTTTGAAGAATGGTTTAAAATCAAACATGGAAGGTTTGGAAGCTAATATGGATGTTATAGAAGAAAAAATGAAAGGCAACATGGAAGCCTTGAAAAAATATTTAAGAACAGACATGGAAGGGTTGAAGGAAGGGATGAAGGAAGGTTTGACAAAGTTGCTACAAGAAATAATTTCTAATGGCAAAAAGCTATTAGATGAAACTCATGAATACCCACCATATTCTGAAGATCAATATGAGGAAGTTTGATGGAAATGATCTAATAACATGTATACTACAGATGGAGCAATATTTTGATCTCCATAATGTGCAAAACACACAAAAGGTATGCATTGCAACTTTATATTTAGAACCCAATCAGTTTGTATGGTATCGATGGCTTTGTTTTTGTAAACAAATTGTTACTTGGTCAATTTTTACGAAGGAAATGATAGCACATTATGAGGATACAAAGAAAAACACCTTCTTTAGCCAATTGATAAATCCCAAACAAAAAGGTTCAATGGCAGAGCACATTGAGGAATTCCAAAAATTGAATATAAGGGTAAATGATATTCTAGAGGAGTGTAGGATTGATTTATTCATAGGGACTTTAAAGGATAACTTCCAACATGAGGTTCACCTTTGTGAACCTGATTCATTGGAGAAGGCATTCAACTTGGCAAGAAAAATTGAAAGAACAATTATGGAAAAAGGAATGCCTACCACTCACAACTATAAATATGGAAGTGTTGTTGCTCCTAGCCTTCCATAACTTACAAGGTTGACACCACAACAATTGGAAGAAAAAAGACAAAAAAGGTTTTGTTATAGTTGTGATATCAAATACACTAAAGGTCATAAGTGTGCTGAGAAGAAATTAATTTACATAGATTGGGAAGAGGAGGAAGAAAAGGAACAAGAATTGTCAAAATAAGAGGATATACACTAGGAACCAACCCCAGAGAAAGAAGAAATGAATCTGGCCATATCTTGTAATTCATTTACAAGAATTACCACTCCTCAAAATCTTAAGATAGAAGGACAAATCAAGAAGAAAAAGGTAATAGTGTTGATTGATTCGGGTAGTATCCATTATTTTATTTATTGTGATATAGCTAAGGAACTGAATTGCTTCCTATATCTAGCACCAGAGTGTCAAGTGATGGTTGTAAATGAAGAACCATAAATTTCTCTAGAAAATGCCATAATATCAAGCTATCCATGGGAGAATATGTATTGAATAGTCCAATGTTTTCCATTCCAATTGGTTGTGCTGATGTTGTACTAAGAATCCAATGGTTACAATCTTTGGATATGATAAATTTTAATTTTCGACAACTTTTCTTGGATTTTTTTTGGGAAGGAAAGGAAGTTGAATTAAGGGGTATCGTAGGGAAACCATGAAAGATAATCAACTCTAGTGGCATGAAAAATCTTCTAAAGAAAAAACAACAAGGTATAATTGCACTATTATGTTCACTAGAGGTTCAAACATTAGAATCATCTATTTCTCATGATCTCCAAAAAGTCTTGGACAATCATTATAAGTTTCAAGTAGTGGAAGATCACATCGAGCATCAATAACAAGTTCTCCAATTCATAAAGGATAAACTCACTTTGGCGCAAAATAGAATGAAACAAAAGACATGTCAACATCACAATCAAAGAAGTTTTGATGTAGGTGACTGGGAATTTTTGTGACTAGAACTATATAAACAAATGTCCCTCAAGCAATATAAGAAGGATACTAAATTATCACCAAAGTATTATGGTCCTTACAAGGTATTGCAAAAGATTGGTACTATAGCATACAAATTGGAGCTTCCTACATCTTCTCGAGTGCACCCAGTTTTCCATGTTTCATGCTTAAAGAACATTATAGATGATAGGCTCCCAGTTCAAACAAAATTGCCAGAACTTGACGAGGAAGGAAAGATCATATTGGAACCTAAAGAAGTCATGAAAGCAAGAACTCAACAACTATGAAATCGATCAATTTCAGAGTATCTCATCAAGTGGAAGGACTTACCCATTGAATATTCCACATGGGAGGATGACAATTTTATACAGAAGCATCCATAACTACTTAAGCATTGAGGACAATTTTTTTTGAAGGAGAGGGGCATGTTAGGTCCCTATAATACTATTGTATTCCCTCATTGTTATTGTTAGTGTAGCCCCCTTATTATTATTGTGGTTCCCATGTAGTCCCCATATTGTTATTATTGTGCCCCATAAAAGCCCACTATTGTTATTGTTGTTCCCTTACATTATTATTGTTGTGTCGGCTCTAATTATGTTGTGACCCCTTAGACTCCTATACATAGAAAGGTGGTTTTTTCATTTGAATCATCGAAGAATTGTTTATTTGTGTAATGTAAAGGAGGTTTACCTTATCTAGATCTCTTCAACTATCAAAATTTACGAATATCTTTTACTTTTGTGATGTTATCAAAATTGCACGTGAAAGAAAATTAAACAACCACATGTGCATGCAGGAAAGGACATAAATCATAAAAAAAACCATCAAATCATGAGCACATAACACAATGATAACAGAGTTCGCCTTGTGTGGGTTACATCTCTGGGCCCAGTGTCAAGATAGTGGAGGTTTCTTCATTAATTGCTCCTAATGATGATGATTTACATGGCATGTTCTTTGTCTAACAAGGAAAAATATCCTCAATAAGAGTGACGTGTCTCTCCACCAGACGTTCTCCCTACAGGAACTCTCACTCAAAATGGGTCTTCCTTCAACATGACAAGCTAATACGTTCTCACAATAATGTCGCAAAAAGTATGCCTCAACATAGTGTTAAATAAGGATCTCAACAATAAGACATCATCTCAGCAAAACAAAAGGATGCATAACATAACTACATTATATACCTCCACTTTTAAGATGGCTGAAAAATGAAAAGCTCGGTTGTTGAAATGGACTACACCACTCAATTCCTGGCAATGAGTGGTGTAAATCGACTGTAAACTTGTCCAATTATGACATAATCAAAATTTGGGAGCTTAGGAATCTTGAAGATTCCCCAAAGATTCCTTTCCACTGTCTGCCTAGAGATATTCTCCTCAAATGGAAAATCTAATAACACCATTGCAATCTTTGCCAAATTTTGAGACTTTTGAGTATAAAGTTGGCTGCATTATGACTTTGGTGAATTTCATCCTCCAAGGGAATCTGAAGATTCTTCGATATTCTTTAGAGATTCTCTATTGCAGGGCACTTGCAATTATATTGCTCAGATGGTGAATCTGAATTCACCATCGCGCTTCCTGCAAAAGTTTGAGAAAAATGACTGTAAACTTGATAACATTATGACACTGTAAAATTTTACCTCCCATGGAATCTCAAAGATTCCTCACAAGCATCAGGGAATACTCTTCTTCTTGAAAGTTATGCCCATGCATGGTTGTAGTGCTTGGCTCATGGTTTCACATGTCCTTCTCCATAGGTTCACTGGTCTGTCGCTCGCTCTCCCCGTCGAATGAAAAAAGGTGAGTTTATATATGTTTTTGCTGGGCGTACTTTACAACAAGGTCGTTTGGCCCATTGGTGTAGTGGAGTATTTGGGCGCACGAGCCCAGGTTCAAACCCCTCCCTCATCTAAATTTACATAAAAAACTTTTAATTTTTATAGTTTGTGGTTAATAAACACTTAACAAATTTGTTGACGTTTGTTTTGTTTAAGCATATATAGTTTTTCGTTTTGTGGTGTGGAGGTGATCGGAAAGCGGCTTGGCCAGGGCAACCGGGCGGGTTCAAGGCCAACCGCCTCCGGTGACACTTGGAAACTATGTGGGGGCCTGCCGGTTATAACACAATATATATATGGTGTTGGAATGGTTGGCGGGGTTGGTGGCCCACCCCCTTATTATGTATATTTTTTGTTTTGTTAAAACAATCGACAATTTCGCTCGCCCAGTGGCCAGATTCTGTGCACCGAGTCTTCATCAATTTGTAGAACCATTAAATGTGGCCCACATGTCCACTTTGACCAAAAATTTCACTGGCTCTGTCTCCCTCATACAAGCTCGAACTGGAGTGTCGTTTTCACCATTGAATTGAGGGCGATGAGAACTTTGATTTGGTTTTGGTTGAAGAGAAATTTAACCACTTTGAATTTTGAGCTATTATGGGCCCTCTTTGACCTCTAAGTGTGTCTGGAGCCAGCTATATCATTCCCCCTTGTAGAGGCTAATTTTTAATTTGTTGATCTATCTCTTCTTCTATTTTGTGAGCTGGTTGCATAACAAAGCCCACCCAAAAAAAATGGGTGGTTCCCACATAGTTTCACCAACCCTCCAATCATGATCTCTACTATGCACTACAAGAAAAAAGGTCATTGGTGAGGGTCATGCCTGTGACAGACCTTTAAGATCGGTCACCAGTGTCACATATGGTGACGATCTTTAAAGAGGCATTGTTGTAAGTGTATATAGTGATATTCTTTTAAGGTTTGTCACCAAAAGTCATTTTCAATGACACTTTTGGTGAGGGTCGTTAAAGGCCCGTCACTAATTGTCTCCTTGGTGACACTTTTGGTGAGGGTCATTAAAGGCCCATCACTAATTCTCTCTTTGGTGACACTTCTAGTGACGATCTTTTATTGACCGTCACCAATGATCTTTTTGGTTACTTTTGGTGATGGTCAATAAATGTTCGTGATCATTGATTATTCCAATGAGTTTTTTATGAGGTTTCATGCCTGTGACGGACCTTTAAAGTCTGTCACCAATGTCGCATATGGTGACGGTCTTTAAAAAATCATTGTTTTGAGTGTATATAGTGATGGTCCTTTAAGGTTTGTCACCAAAGCCATTTTTAATGACACTTTTGGTGAGGGTCATTAAAGGCCCGTCACTAATTCTCTCTTTGTTGACACTTTTGGTGAGGGTCGTTAAAGGACCATCACTAATTCTCTCTTTGGTGAAACTTCTAGTGATAATCTTTTATTGACCCTCACCAATTCTCTTTTTGGTTACTTTTGGTGATGGTCAAAAAATCTTCATCATCATTGATCATTCTAATGCGTTTTTTATGACGCTATGTACCTGTTACTATATTTTTGTCAAAAGATAATGATTTAAGACCATTGTTGTGGAGTCTTTTTTATTATGCATCCAAGTTCATAATGGTTATAATAGTCATTCAATTCGTTAAGAAGTAATTAGTGTGTATCATTTCCCTCAAGTCATAAGAATATAGTTTTCCTATGAGTCAACACATGATTCATCTCTATTAGGTTTATTATCTATCAAATTTCCTTTAAATAAAGTTCCACTAGTGTGTGTAGGAACTATATTATTTAATACATAATCAAGCTCTATTAATTCTATTAATAAGAGAGACCTAGCACTCCTCAACACTCATGGCACACCTTAACATGCTTTGGAACAATACGCTAACATTCCTTGGCACCTCGCATGTCTTGGAATATCTTTGTACCTGGAACATATTTGTACCTAGAACATCTTGCCATGAGTAGGATTCCTAAGCACATGTTGGCATGCCCTATCATAGCATAGCACTCCCCTATCATGTTTTGGCATGCCCTATAGACCCTAACATGCCATCGAACACCTTAGCATAATATTGCATTGACAAACATTATCACTTGGCACACATTGGCACTTGGCATGTATTGGAACACATTATTAGTGTGCCTAGCATGCCCCTTTTGAAAAAGATAAAGTCCCGAATTATTAACCCTCTTATGTGTTTATTTCCTTTCATTTTAGCATGGTTATAACTTTTGTTGCCTTGAAACTCCTTGACACATATTGGCATATTATAGCACCTTGCACATCCTAGCATGAATTAGCACCTGGCATGCCTTGGCACTATTTCACACATGTTAGCACACCTCGGAACTACTTAGCACACTCTAGCACTTACTAAAATTCCCTGATATTCCCTAGAAAGCCTTACCCATGCTTAGCATTCCTTGTCACTCCCTCCTTGGCATGACAGCTAGCACTCATTGACACTCCTAGACACACCCTCATATTCATTCACTTCCATGCATTTTGACCTATTTCTCCCTTATGTTGTCCTAGTACTCCCTAACACTCCTCAACATGTATTGGAATTCTCTAGTACACCTTAGCACTCTTCAATATGCTTTGCCACTTCATATCATGCATCACACTCCCTGACACACATTGGCACTTGGAAAGTCTTAGCATGTTTGGCATGCATTGAGATGACTTGGTGTGCTATGACATGGTTTAATATTAAATTTATTTGAGATCAATTATTGGAAATCAGATGAGAAGAAACAAAGGAAGATTTGGCACTTCAAATGCATTGACACTTATCACTTGGCACCTATTGGCACCTAGTGTTGGTGCCAATACCCATTTTGCACACTTGTCACCTTGTACATCTTGAACATATGCCACCCTGACACTAGCATGACTTAGTGTTGCTTATCATACCATGTCACTCCCTCCTTAACACACCTGGAACTCACTGACACTCCTTGTCACACACTCGTATTCATTCATTTTCATGCATTTTTACCTAGTGCTCCCTTGTGTTTCTTTGGTACTCCCTAACACTACTTAGCACACATTGGCACACCTTGGCACTTGACACATATTGGTATTCTTACCTAGCATTCTAGCATGCCTTGGAACTACCTATCATACCTTGTCACTCCCTCCTTAGCGCACCTGGAACTCACTGACACTTCATTTCCATGCATTTGAAATTGGTGCTCCCTTGTGTTTCCTTGGCACTTCGTCCTCACACTCCCTAGCACACGTTCACGCCACACCCTGGCACATGACACGTCTTGGCATGCCTATAATACCTCGGAATTGTCTAGCATGTGATATTACTTCCTAACATTCCCCAACACACCTTCATACTCCCTAACTTTCATTCACTCGTAGATAGCCTTACTTTTTTTGCGACTAGGGAACCCAACCATGTCATTGGGAAAAAAAATGTTGTGCCCAACCCAAAGTCTCACTTTGTCTAAAACTGCTTTGTCTAACCCCTTATTATAACCATAGGATTTCCTTCTACAAGTATTATTTTGACCTTCTCCTAACACACTTTATCCTTGAGACACTTGGAACTAATTGACACTCCTTTGCACACACTCTTATTCGTCCATTTCCACGCATTTTGAGCTAGTTATCCCTTATGATGTTTTGGCACTCCTTAACACTCCTCAACATGCATTGAAACTGTCTAGCATGTGTTAGCATGCCTTTTCATTCCTTGGCATGTATTACATTTCCATATATTTTTGTTTGTCCAATTTATATTCATATTCATGATAAGAAAAGGACTAAACTTTGAACCCTTGAATATAAATGGGATATTTGTTGGACAGAGTAATACATCTGAGGCTTACTGAATCTAAATTCAAGTTCAAATGAACTTATTGGTGAGAAAGGATATGAAGTTTGATGAGGATGAATGGTCCTCAAAATCATAGAAACATCTTATAGTGATTAATGAACACAAAAAGCTTGTTGTTCCATATTCTCTTCTAAAATTGAAAAAGAAATCAAAGTCAGATCAGCAACATTCTAGTAAAAAAATAGAGACCTCATTACATTCTAGTGTATCTAGGAAGTCCAGATGGATTATTCAAGCATTATAGGGGGTGCAAGAACAAGTGGGGGAATCTATGTCCACGTCTTAGGTGAGTCATAAAACGACAATATTTCCTAGTTATGTTGCACTATTGTCCTATATTCTTCAAACATAGACCTTGCTTTTTTAGGGGTAGCTGCTAAGAAGGTACAAAGGGATGTCGTAACTGAGTAGTATAACTCCTTTCTTGAGAATTATCTCTTGGATATGTTCCAAGGCCTACTAGGGAATCAATGATTGATTTTAGACGGTTTGACAAGATCAAGCATGTAGTTGATGGGAGCTTTTAAAAGTGTAATGTTCCTTTCCGAAAAAGCCTTAAATTTTCAATAGGTTTCAGAGTGTGTGTGAGGTTTAGTGATGTGTTCTAGCAATAATTTAGCCACGTGTAGCTGTAGGTTCGGCCTTACAAATTTCACCCAATTAAATGTGCATAAAAAACTAATGTGCATACCAAAATAAAGTACTCTGAGCGCTCAAATAGATTTATGAAAGTTCATAAATTTACATATGTATATAGCTGGTACATCATAGATAAATAAAATAGAGGAGATTCTTTCACATTAACCAACTAAATACACAAAGACATAAGAAAATCAAGGAACCTATGACCTCTGTCTCACGGTGTGCTTCCAGAGTGGTAGTTGAAGAAGGAATGTGACCAGCAATACATCATAAAATTCAGCAAGGAAATATTCTATGTGTTCTTCCCTTAGGGTACTACGATTTCAGTGGTCCATAGTTAACAGATTTGTAATCCAGTAGATGGGAAGCTCGTGGCCCTTCCTTTGAGGCTGATATGATATATAAATTACCCCCACAAACTATCAAGGTGCACCCAGAATTATTAACACTGCCTCAGTACTCTCACTCCAACTCCAAATGACCCAAAATTGATAAATGTGTGGCACCAGTGTCTATATAATACTCAGCACGTGGGTCTCCCTAAACTTTGTTATAACAGAGAGGGATGTTGGCTCTATGCCCAAAATGTGTCCATTTTCAAGAGAAAATTACCACAACCTTGGTATTGGCAAGGGATTCAGCTCGATCACCCTTAGGAATCCTCCAACAAGTAATAATAACCCACTACCTGTATCAAAGCAAGGAATACAGCCCCCTTCATTCCTAATCTTTGCCTCTATAGAACTCAGGGAAGTCAACCCACAAATTTGACTAATTTATGGCTTGGGAAACAGTGAAACTTGTGCTTCTTTGAGGAAGGAATATCAGACCTACAAAATCATATTATGATGCCAATAATCTTTGTGCCAAAATTCTCATCATATCTTCATAAATAAGCACAAAACAAAATCCCACTAGGATGGCAAGAATGTTCACCGAAGAAGGGAAAACTAGCTAGGGTAGCAATTAAATCTAACAAAGTTGGGTTAAGGATCTCCCTTGAGACACTCTAGTTGAACTCTCTTGATCTCACCTTTAGCTGAAAGTAGAATGGTAAGTTAGAATGATCCCTAAATGAGCTCCTTCCCCTCTTTATAATTTCTCTTTAAGCAACCTCTAGAATTTCTTTTAAATATTATTTTATTAGTGAGGGCCACTTTCCACTAAATAGTTTTTTGCCACCTTTTCAATAGAATATTCATTTTCTGCCATTCTCCAATAAAATAATCATTTTCTTCCAATCTCCAAAAAACAATATTTCCCCCTTCGCAAAAATAACCAAAAATGCCAAAAAAAGTACAAAATATGCTTATTTTTCAAATGATAGGGACATTATAGTCTTTCCTGCCTAATTTTTCTTATCCCAAGCAATCCACCTATATGTTTAGGTCCCATACTTTAATAAAAAACCTAGATACAAGAGCCATAATTCTTTCATCCCCATGACTATTAAAACTAATGATGTTTGTGGCATGTGCCATTGTTGAGACCAAAATATATTTTGATAATCTTGCATATACTTGTAAAGTTTCCCATCTGTTTTGAACCTACAAATTTATATTGTTCTAGTACCATGGAGTCCGTAGTAGAATGGTTTTCCAGATCCCAATAGGGACAAAGCCATTTCATCAAGGATTCAGAAGTAGCTATTGCATTAGCACCATTAGGCCCAAAAGCCCCTAGCATGGCATCTCTATTCAAGGATTCACAAGTTTCCTCTAGTAGGTATGCAACAAATATTCCATGTATAGTTGCTAACTTAAAGTGAACACCCATTAAGGCAGAGAAATGTGCGTCCATCAATAATGAATTGCAGACTTTAACATTGCAGTTCTGGCTAGAGTCTTAAATTTCCTCCAAACTAAGACAACCATATTCCATGGAATAGGCCGCAAAATCAACATGCTTGCCTTCACCAATTAAATTTTTACCTTCCATATGTTTTATTTCTGCTACCAGCTTCCTTCCTTTGATAAAGTAAGAAGAATTGTCACCATCTGGAATATGTGGCCAAGAATCAGGTAGAAGAATGAACTTGAAATATTCCTGAACTACGGGTATCTCTAAGGCTTTCTTGCAGTCTTTGTATTCCTATAAAATAATATTTGGAACAAGATCGCAACATTCTCATAAGCAACATTAAAATTATGAACATAAAATTTTGTTTCGTTTTATGGAAGTAGTTTTTGAAAATACAAGGTTGCATGATATGTTTTTCATGTACACAAAGGTCTCTAGCAGAGAAGACTTATCAGTGTATCAATAATCTAGCACAGTGGCATGCTCTTGCTAGATCCTAGTTCCTTACTAGGGTCACCTTGTGAGTTCTTATGTTGCACCCTTTGAGGAAGAATACCCAGTACATCCAACAATGAATTATCCAACTCTTCACTCTGTAATTGGACAACAAGCAAGCTTGGAGATGCCAAAAGAAATTTGTTGTTCCCACAAAAAACAAAGGATAGAAATTCACTTGAACTTGTATTTTTATTTGTATCTAGAAGTGTAATATTCATAAATTCTGTTTCCATAGGTCCAACAACATTGCCCTGACTTTGCTACTCTTCAGTTCAAAAACTAGTTTTGATAATAGATATTCCAGATCCTGCAACTATCTTTGTGCTCTCATTTATAAGTCTCCAACAAATAAATGACCATTCCACTCAGGGTTAAAGGTTGTAATGGCCAATGTTTATGGGAACTGAACAACAGTAGCAATACTATTCACCAACTCTTTGTTATTGACCACTTGTAAAAGACAAGATGTTATATACAACGATGTAAGAGTGCTCATCTTGGGAAGAGATAAATTAAGGGATGGTAGAAAATCTTGCAAAACCAATAAATGAAGAAAATTATGTGTCATCGGTCTACTCAAATCAGAAATACTGGCACAAATTATGTCACTGCAGTAATAAAGGTCATCTCTGATTTCTTCAACTATAGAAAATAATGTTGTTGTAATCTCAGAAACATCATCAACCTGTACTGCACGAACAACAAGAACATCTAATTTTAAGCTTTTCTCCTTGAAGAATTTCACCAAATCTGAGTATGATAACATTGTGGGGATTGTGATAAACTTGTTGACACTTTCATCGTCTCTATATATAGAAAGTGTCAAAGCATGTACAACTGTGTGGACCATGGTGTCTCTATAATAAGCGAATTCAATAACCTCACTATACAATGGGAAGGAAAATACAACATTCTGAGATTCCATATTGAAAGAGAAATGCCTTTTAAATATAAGTTACAATCTATTGAGTATTGTATTAGCCTTACTTATATTTTGCACCCTTGAAGCTTCCCACAACAAGCGCAATTTCAGAGGTCCTTCAATCTCATCTTGTAGCCTTTTGATAACTTTGTAAATTTGATGAAATTTCCTATTCCCCATCAAGGGTACCAAATGATTATTTGATGAGCCCAAAAATCCCTTAACATCAATTTCTGGACAAGCCAATAGTTCTTCTATAGCATTAATTTCTCCATTACTTCTCAAAGGGTGGCAAGCCCAATGCCTCAAAAGGTGTTCTACAAATAGAGCCTTGCAAATTTTGTAGGGAGAAATAACTCTATAGTAAGAAAGATCATCATCTGGCTTCATTCTATGAAAATGTGCAACTAAATCTCCAAGGGTATAGATTGTAAGTTCTTATTGAATGACTCCATCGAGTGGGGCAAACCCTGAAGAGATTGAATGCAACCTATCCACAAAAGCTGATACATATAGATTATGTAACAAGAATTTAGCTCCGCTAGAATTTGATTCTTTGACCTTTCCAATAGTGCCAATAATCTTCTTCAGTGTAAATGTCATATCAGAAATTAGTGAACATTTAGGAAGGAAATCTAAAATAAATGCACCTCGCTGTATTACTGAAGTCGTCACACCTAATTCCTTCATTGTTTTTCAAGGTGTTTGTTTCAAAATCTGCAAAGCCTCAAAAGGAGACAGACTATTGGTTGACTGATAATCATATTCATTTAAGAAGGGCCAAAAGGTACTAGGCACACCTTCCTTTAACAATGTTTCCAGATTTAAAGTCTTAATACCCTTTGGCCTGCAAATTTCCTTAACAAAGAGTGGAGGATATGGTTATGCATCTTCTTCATGGAAAGTATGCCAATGACCCATTTTCTCGATTAGGCCATTCCCAAAGGAACTGCACCATTTCTGGTGTATTCTCCCCTTACTTTGATCAAAAACTATAATTATGTTGTTGGGTAACTCAATGTAGGTATTTTTTTTGCTATCTTGATGATGAGACATATCCCCCAACTCAATACGTTCCATTTTACAAGATTTGAAAAGAGTCTCCTTCATAATTTGATCCTTCTTTGAACTTTGGGAAAATTCATGTTTCTTCCCTGTAGGTAATCACACATGGAAATAAACCCAAGGTCCTGCTACTCTGTCTTGGATCAGTAATATTTTCTTTACAAGTACAAGGGATAGTTGGATTATCCCTCTCAAATATCTTCCTTTCATGTCCAATGTGTTCTAACAAGATTCCAAGTCGTTTGATGGAAAACTCATCTTGTTGTTCCTTGATAGTGGTAGAATAATTCTTATTGATACTACCACCAACATTATTTATAGAATGACCAGTGTCACCATAATATTCTTGGCTAGGTTTGGACTTCTCTAGTCCTCTGTTACCTATCAAATAATCATTTTCATCGATGCCCTGAGGATGCTTTCTAGAAAAGTGATCTTCATATCCGTCTCCATATCCTTTGATTCATCACTTTTGTTCTAGCTCCCTTCAGATGTAATTTCCAAAGCTCCTTGATATTTTGCAGTCTTCAAGTATTCCTCTATGTCTATCTTGGTACACACCACTAGGTCTTTCGTTCTACGTATATCATCATCTTCAGACTTGTATTTACTTTCATTTTTTCCTTGCCAGCTTGATGATACCCACGCCTCCATGAGCTCTGTCACCCTCAAGAAAATTGTAGATAATTGCTAAAACAATTCATGCATTGTCCTATGTTTCCCTGGTATTTCTTTAGCAACAACTACTAGCCCCCTTTTCCTACACGAACTACAGATGGAATTAATGCAATATGATTTCTGCAATCGATAGAAGATCATTCTTGATCTCAGATATCCTTAAGAAGTAGGATTGAATATCCTCGTCCTTACCCTTCTTAATATCCTTCAACTTATTTTTGAGAAACAAAATTTGATTTGCATCACTAACCTTGAACATGCTTACCAGTATGTCGTAGATATCCTTGGAGGTGTTAAGTTCAAAAATGTAGGCCACCAAATGCTTGTCAAATGGAATCTTTGATAATCTTCTTCGCTTTGACTTCAGCCTTGGTGTACTTGTTCTTTGTAGTAGCTGGTGCATTTGATGAAGGCTTAGGGATTTTACCCTTCACGTAATCGAATACTTCTTGATCTTCCAATGTCAGATCAAGAGACATCTTCCATCTGTGACAGTCAGACTTTTCACAGAGCTTATCTTCAGCTGAGAAGTGGGATGAGGAACCCATTGAGCCTTTTTCCCTTTCCAACTGTCTTTGGTGATTTCTCTTCCACTCTTTCTTGGGCTTTGTCTTCGCCTCAACTTTGATACCATGTTAAATTTAGGCATGTTCTATGCTTAGAGCAATTCACTTCAATTTTTCATATTAGCCCAATGTCAATATTCAGATTAGCAATCACATTAGCATGACAGTAAATTTCAAATAGAAGATAAACATAAACAGTAGAAGGCACACCAAGACAAGAGGACACAAGATGTGGCACTAGCCAGGGACAAACCCGAATGTGGGGAAACCCTTGATCAATTCTTCTTATATTCTTCAATAGTTTAGCAGAGAGGAAGAGATAGAGTACAATGATTTGAATTCAATACTTGACTTGCCAAATAGGAGATCAAAAATCTTCTCCATGACAATGATGCAATGAGGTTGCAATTCTGATACCAAGGACTGAAGTTATGCAACATATGGTAGTCCTAGAACAACTCAATGAATTACCTAGAATACTGAGGCTTTCCTTCAATAAAACTCGTCTTCCTTTGTTTCTTCACTGATCATGATAAGGATACTAATCTAGCACTTTTCATATGTTGCAAGGACTGGTGCATTTCATCGCAGACTTGGTCACTAGTTAGGGCACAAGATTTGAGTGCCACAACACCTTAAACACACCCCACTGTTGGGTACCGGAGGTCTCGCATAACGGTTTTGGGACAGAAAGCCTAGACATTAGGAGTAAATTATTGTAAAAACTTTGAAGTATGTAGAGCGTAAAATGTAAAAGGTCGAGTCAAAGGGTTGTCTGCCCAAGGAATAATACAAAATAATAGGAAGTAAGTCAATCCGCAGACCATAGATAGGTATAAATAGTGCGTGGATCTATGGGGAGAAAGGCAGTTCTTTTTTGAGTCTAAGTTGGAGATCGGATATGTAATGGGTGTATGAGAAGAGCAGTTTGAAAGCATCTGTAAGTCCAAGTCGGGGGTTTAGGTAGAGGATAGAGGCTCTGCAGCTGTGTGCACAGAGACCTGGAAGAGTCCACAACTATGTGCGTGGACCCCTGTAGTTGAGTGCACAGGGCAGATCTGGATGTAAGGGTGATAAGTGGAAATAAAGATAAGTTTCTTCTGAATTATGGGATTAATTCTAAATTATTGCAACTCTATTCTTTTAGGGTTAATGAACTTGTTTTGATCTACGCACGTATGCTTATTGAGTACTTGTGAATCAAGTTTAATCTTAATATGAGAATTAAATGAAAGTAATAAATTTTTGCTTAAAGACCTCTCTAAAGTAGATCTGGGTTATAATACTTAATCAAATAAAGTAGATTTGTAATCAGCGCGGTAAGGGAAGGCTAAGATTATCGGGATTTGCGCGGATTTAGCGTAGCGCGAGGTTGCAGGACGGTGTACGAACCTCGCAGACCACATCTAGAGATCCCAAGGGCATGGAAACCTGGTTCCAGCACCCTCCCCTGCTACCTCGGGTGAGACCTCAATCCGCGCTTCGCAGGCTATTGTTGAAAGGGCCGATAGCTGCAGGATTTGCTTGGCTACATAATTCTTCCGAACCTGGGTCAGGCCCATATAAGCCAACAAATGGTTCTGTTGCCGGGACCGGGATCTGCCTAAGGGGTGTCTGGTGTGGAACGCAGAGAGAAAAATGTTGAAGGATCGAAGGGATCAGGGATGGTAATAGATCAAGGGTAACTATGGCAAGCGCGATTCAGTTGCCGGTATTCAAGGGAGCAGGAGGCGAAGACCTAGAGCAATTCTGGTTTGTGTTAACATTAGTATGGAACACACAACAAATCGTAGATGATAATATCAGGAAAGCTACCTTAGTCAGCGCACTGCAGGACCGAGCGCTGACATGGTACATGAAGTATTCGAGCAATAACCCAACAACGGGGGTAGTAGAAATCTAGACTAAACTAAAAAATGAATTTAGCCGGACAAAGTCAGGAAAATAGTCGATCGTAGGGTTCAAAGAGATTGTAATGATGCTGAGTGAAACTCTGTGGGATCTGGATCAGAGGTTGAAAAGCGCTATCTGCGAGGCCAACATGACATTAACAGATGAGCAGCACTGCACTTGGTTCGTCACATCATTAATGCCATATCTGAAGTTAGCTTTGTTACAACAAAATATCTCAACCCAAGATGAAGCGCTGGAGGTAGCAATGCGGCTGCACAAAACCTCGATAACAGACCCAGGGTTGGGAGTTTAGCAAATTCAAGCGCAAGTCCAAAACTTATGCTTGGAAATGCAGAAGTTAAAACAAGAATAGACACTACACTATAAGTCCGAGAGGAAGTATGGTGTGTAAGGTGTAAGAGCCAGGGACACGATAAAGATCACTTTCCAATCTCGGTGAATTTTGTGATAATAGGGGGACCAACACCATTGCGACCAGAGGCATAGGCAGGACTGAGCACAACCACGCTACTCTAGTGCGCAATCTATCAGGTGGGAGGAAAGCATAACACTGATAACTATCATCTATTACCAAAATACAACCAGACCCCCCAGCAGCTCTTTTGCAACTTTTGTAGATCATTGGGCCACCGACATGAACGGAGTTATTAATCTAAAGAAGAGGACAATGATATTTGGAACAAAGGCCCTCTGCGTCATTATTCTGCTAGATCTGGCTGAAGGACTGCACTACATCAAACCGGTGCACAACGATGATGACGAAGATTGTAGCTATAGAATGACTCCCCAGGAGCAAGGATGGGTCAAGACATTAGAGGATAGAAGAATGTCATGATGGGATGGAGAATCCTGCACTGATGATTCAGATGAGGAAGACGAGAGATGATGCAACCAGTTGAATGAAGTAACCATGCTACACCGCAATATGGTGATGAAATCGCTATACTCCGTAAAGGCCCAGGATCGTGAATTGCCAAAGTATGATGGGTTGACGCTAGTAGATGAATTTTGTCCAAATTTGAAATAGCAGTACTGAACCACCAACAATTTGACGCGATGAAATGGACACTGCATGCAACGGCTGCGCAATGGTGGGGCACACATGAAGGAACGTTTGAAAATTGGCACACCTGTAGGCGTATGATGAAGATAAGATTTGGGAAACCGGAAGTATGCATAATAGAGAAATACGATGGATGTGATGACCCACGCATGCACCTTACCAGATGGACCAAAGCCTATGGAGAGGAACCTCAGCTAGAATGGGTGCACTTCTTTTATCACACCCTGGATGTCATTCCCATAAATTGGTATACTAAAGCAGAGCTCCAACATGACACAAGAGAGTGGGATATTTTGCGCACAGGGTTCTTAGCGGCATTCCTCTTTTAAGATCAATAGATGGACCCTGTAGATGAAGCGCTCTAGTTGGTAAAGGCTACCATTTTCGGAACACCAATAGAACCAGAAGAACCTGCACAGCCCAACTGGTTGCGGCAGCTGAGCCAGGCCCTCGCATGCTATAATGTACAAGTAGAAGATGATGAGGACAATCTGCGAAACGTCAATATTTCGGAATCAGAGGGAAACCATGAGGTGCGTGGACCCGAAATCGAAGATCCTGATATGATGGCACCGTTGAAAACAAAACAAGTCAATATAGGAACCGAAGAAGAGCTGAAGTATGCAATGCTCGGGGACTATTGGGACGACGCTACAGTAGAAAAGGTCGTCGAATTGCTCCACGAGTATTGAGACTTGTTTCCGACAAAGATCACAGAGCTAAAAGGGATCCTAGGGGACTTGGGAGTGATGAAGATAACATTAAAGCTAGATGTGAAACCAATTAAGTAGTGGCCCTACCGATTGAATCCAAAATATAAAGCAAAGGTCCGCGAAGAACTGGACAAGATGTTGGCAACGGGAATTGTTGGGCCTGTCAAGGAGTCTGATTGGGTAAGTCCAATGGTTGTGTAGGAAAAGAAACAGAAGGGCAAGATTCAGATCTGCATGGATCTCAGGAAGCTCAATGATGCCTGTGTGAATGAACCATTTCCAACACCATTTACAGATGACGTACTGGAAAATGTGGGGGGCGGGGGCAGGAAGCCTACTCGCTCACGGATGGGTTCTCAGGATACCACCAGATCAAGATCGTGCCAGAAGATAGGAGTAAAATGGCATTCGCCACTGAATGGGGTTGTTTAAGTACATGGTGATGCCCTTTGGTCTGAAGAATGCACCGATAATATTTTCACGAATAGTGGTAGCAGCATTCAAAGAATTTATACACAAGTTTTTAGAGGTCTATCTGGACAACTGGACTATGTTTGGACTAGTCAAGAAGCATGTAGCGAGCTTACAGTTAATGCTAGATACTTGTTGCTGACACCAGATTGCACTGAATCTCAAGAAGTGTACTTTCCTTGTCCCGTTTAGGAACCTGCTGGGCCATGTGGTTTGTAAGCAAGGCTTGATGGTGGATCTAGCAAAGATCACTGTCATACTCAATCTGCAAGTGCCGCAGAGTGTCAAACAATTACGCGCCACTCTGGGTCACACGGGCTACTATCGGAAGTTCATCAAAAGTTACACCCAGATCATGGCTCCGATGGAACAATTGCTGAAGAAGGATGCTACTTATTGCTGGAATGAGGAATGCAACAAAAGCCTAGAGATGCTTAAGGAGAAAATGGCTTCAGCCCCTATATTGGTCTTTCTGAAATGGGACGTCAAGTTTCATGTGCATGTTGACGCATCATGTATCGTGTTGGGGGCGGTACTTACTCAACCAGGAGCGGAGGGACTGGACCATCCAATTTCGTTCGCAAGTCACCAGTTGTCAAAAGCTAAAAAGAATTACTCCACTGAGCGTGAGGGATTAGTGATGGTATACGTGCTTCAAAAATTCCGCCATTATCTGCTAGGAGGTCACTTTAAGATGTATATTGATCACTCAACGTTAAAATACCTAATGAACAAGCCTGTGTTGGGGGGGCACATATGTCAGTGGTTGTTGTTATTCCAAGAATATGACTTTGAGGTCATTGTCAAGCTGGGACATCTAAATGCAGACCCAGATCACCTGTCCCGAATTGAGACCGGCGAAGAACCCACAAATCAAGAAGACAGAGTTCTGGATGCTCAGCTCTATGCAGTGCACGTAGCGGATGGTCATTTTTAAGATATAATCCATTTCTTAACTACAGGGACCGTGCTACAGGGATACTCGGTTCAGCAAAAGAAGGAATTCGTGATATGCGCAACAGACTTCACTGTGATTACAGGACACCTCTACAAAATGGGAAATGATGAGATCTGCGTCGGTATGTCCCGGAGTTCAAGCGAGGATAGATCCTGGATAAAGCCCATGAGGGGGTTGCTGGCAGACACTATGCAAGTCGCACCATAGCCCAGAAGATACTTCGCACATGATTATGGTGGCCCACTTTGCATCAGGATTCGAAAGCTCACTGCCGAGCCTACGACGTCTGTCAACAGACGGGGAAATCGTTGCAGAGAGATGAAATTCCGCTCCAAAAGTAGATGATGCTATAGCCCTTCGAGAAGTGGGAAATTGACTTCGTAGGACCTATTGAGCCACGAGGAAAAATGGGTGCGTGATATATCATCACCGCAACAGATTATTTAACCCGATGGGCCAAGGCACAACCAGTTAAAGATTGCACGACTGCAACAGCTGTGAAGTTTTTGTTTGAGAATGTACTAACAAGGTTTGGTTGTCCCAAAATTCTCATGAGTGATTGGGGAATGCATTTTCTGAATGAAACCATCAGTGCACTCACTAAGGAATTCCAAATATATCATCAATAGAGTATGCCATACCATCCGCAAGCAAATGGGACTGTGGAGGCATTCAACAAAATCTTGGAGACTGCATTAACCAAGGTTTGTAATGTGCGGTGAAATTACTGGGTCTTGCACATCCCTGTTGTGCTATGGGCATATCGAACTACGTGCAAGAAATTGACGGGCCAGACACCTTTTCGGTTAGTCTATGGCAAGGAGGCCATCATGCCTATGGAATATATTGTACCTAGTCTGCGGATCGTGGCAATCATAGGTATGGCAGACCGCGGGGCTTTGGAGGAAAGGCTTGCGTAGCTCGAAGAAATGGAGGAGGAATGATTTTTGGCTGGATTCCATCAACAAGTGCAGAAACAATGGGAAAAATCGTGGCATGATCACCATATCAAGGTGTGCACCTTCAAGGAGAATGATCTAGTATTGCTATACGACAGTAAATTCGAGAAGTTCCCTGGCAAACTCCGAATGCATTGGTTGGGACCTTACATCATCAAAGAAGTTACCGATGGGGTCACAATTCATCTAGCTAAACTTAATGGAGACCCCTTCCCGAGCCAAGTGAATGGCAGTCGCCTGAAGCTCTACATAGGTGGGTTGGCCGCCTGACTAACCATTCGAGGAACAGTCTCACCACTCCAACCAATTGAAAGAGAGCACGGGATGGTAAAGCAGTTTGGAGGAAGGCGCGAGTACCAGGCTACGCATCAAGCTAGACCAGTGATAAGTTCGTGACTGCGTGATCAGAAGTGCACCACTGCGTTGCTATGAAGAAAGGTGACTGTTGTTGTCACTATTCACGACATGATGTATGCATTATGGCAAAAGGGAGCTAGCGATGAGCAATTAAGAATGGAAGCATGAGGTAGATATGGCATGAGCCGCCACAGATTTTACACGAAGACACTAGAATAGCCGAGAATCAATGAATTTGAAATTCGCATGACTTATAAATCACCAAGGGGCATCCACCGAGTGACATACACTACTCGAAAACATATATTGGGTATCGATATGGGGTTGTTCATTCTCTCTACACAAGGAATACACCCGAGGGTGGTGATATGGCCGCTGAAGAAGCGGGACTCTCTAAGGCTTATGGTGGTGACAACTGCGGGCATTCCATAGATGGAAGCATCAATGGTGGGGGATGTATTGGAAAAAGGAAGAAAGAAGCAAAATTGGTCTGGATGCTGTCGCTCCACCCGGGGGTTGGCTAGCGAACTACAATAGAAAAGAAAAAGGATCGATAGACGGAGACCATGGGTAGATATGCAGATACTAAGTCGGCTCTGCTGTCTCTTCAAAATTGGGATCTTACGGACAACAACAAGGGTCTTGCAAAATTGCAACACAAGCTGTAACAGACAGTGCTAAGAGAAGATATGAAGGTCAGAAGTGACTGCGGTGGTACCAAGGGGTCCCATAGGTGGCTTCCCTGTTCATGCTAAAATCCTAGCAGGGCGTGTTTTATGTTAACTGAGCATAGCAGAATGAGCAGTATCAGTTGCAGGAAGTGGGAGAAGCAGTGAAGACAGAGCCGAACGAAGCATTGCAGGAGACAACAAAGGAGTAGTAGGATGCCAAGTGTCACTCAAAGGGAGGTGAACTACGAAGCCAAGGCAGAGCATCTCGCCACGCTGACAAGTGACTCGGGACAAGTCACGATGATTGTGTTGGGGGACTGTTGGGTAGTGGAGGTCCCGCGTAACGATTTTGGGACAAGAAGCCTAGAAATTAGGAGTAAAATATTGTAAAAGCTCCAAAGTATGCGGAGCGCAAAATGTGAAAGGTTGAGTCAAAGGGTTGTCCACCCAAGGAATAATGTAAAATAATAGAAAGTAAGTTGGTCCACAAACTATAGATAGGTATAAATAGAGCGCGGCTCTATGGGGGGAAGGCAGTTCTTTTTCGAGTCTAAGTTGGAGATCAGATATGTAATGGGTGTCTAAGAAGAGCAGTTTGAAAGCATCTGTAAGTCTGAGCTGGGGGTTTGGGTAGAGGATAGAGGCTCTGTAGCTGTGTGTGCAGAGGCCTGGAAGAGTCCGTAGCTGTGTGCACAGACCCCTGCAGCTAAGTGCACAGGGCATATCTGAATGTAAGGGTGATAAGTGGAAATAAAGATAAGTTTCTTCTGAATTTTGGGATTAATTCTGAACTATCGCAACTCTATTCTTTTATGGTTAATGAACTTTTTTTGATCTACGCACGTATGCTTATTGAGTACTTGTGAATCAGGTTTAATCTTAATATGCAAATTAAATGAAAGTAATAAATGTTTGCTTAAAGACCTCTCTAAAGTAGATTTGGGTTATAATACTTAATCAAATAAAGTAGATTTGTAATCAATGTGGTAAGGGAAGGCTAAGATTATCGAGATATGTGTGGATTTAGCACAGGCGAGGCTGCAGGATGGCATGTGAACCTCTTAGACCACATTTAGACATCTCAAGGGTGTGGAAACCTGGTTCCAACACCCCCCCTGCTACCTCAGGTGAGACCTCAGTCTGCGCTTTGCGGGTTATTGTCGAAAGGGCTGGTAGCTATGAGATTTTCTTGGCTACATAATTCTTCCGACCGTGGGTCAGGCCCATATAAGCCAACACCCACAGTCCACCTATTAACTGTGGCTAGCCTTCATTCAGTCCCTCCAACCATACAATGCCTTATAGGGCTGCTTACTTTCTGAACGCAACTCCTAAAGAGGTCTCCAACTGCTGGCTATGGCATGTGGCCTAGCCCAACAGTGGACTATAACTTTGATCCCTTCAAATATTGACGCAATCAACCCTTAAACAATAGTTTCTTGCTCCTCCTTTTAGTGGCTTCTACTGCCCTTGAAATCGAGCAGAAGGTCAACCTTATCACACCTAAACAACCTTGAATGAGAGCACATTGTCACCTACAACAATGTGGTATTAACATAGAACCTTCACACTATTGTAGTACTCCTTTTTTTGGGGCTAATTCCACACTTATAGCTACGTCTAAGGGTCCCTTTCAAGCTATGATAAGGGCTCCTCTAATTGCGTCTTTATGCCTTCATATGTTTTTGATTAGGGCCTCACAAATTGCAGCTAGGAGAGCTGTGTATAAGGCCTTTTCATGACAGTAAATAAGAGCCTCCCAAGACTACGTATGGGTCTCTCTTGACAGCGGATTAGGTCTCCTGCTCCTACGTAATAAGGCATGTTGTTAGGGCATTAGAGCACCTCTAAGGCAACGACCATACATCCTTAAGGCATGGCTAGATCTCCCTTTTGAATAGTGGCTAGGCTTGCTCCATCAATTGCATATAGAACCCTTCCTCCACTGCGTTTAGGACTTCTTCCTCTTGATCTCTCTAGCCACCAAACCCAAACGAGTGGAGAGAGATCTTAGGAGAACTGTGTGTGCAAAATGACTTGAAGAGCTCTTCTGTTTATAATGAAACATTGATGATAAGTTGGGGTAATTTGGTTGTTGGCCGACCTTGACAAATTGTCAAGTAACACAAATAAATTCATATCTCCATGAATACATGTCGGAACTGGATGATCTTTGGATCAAAACTAGACCTCTCGGTGAGAGGAATCCAAGAAAAATATCAGTTTCCATAAATAAGAAGACCCACATGGAGTTTGGCCCTAGTTTCCAATTTTAACAGTTAAGCCATCCACCAATGTTTAAGGCCAACCCCACCTGTATCATGATTTTCAAAGGAGTTAATATTGGTGCAAGTGTAATGTTCCTCTATGAATGATCACACCAATAGAAAAAAAGATATAAAAAAGACACCAGTGGAATTTTGATGATAAAATAGAGATGAAGCTCACTCTTTTTGATGATAAAAGAGAAATGAAGCTCACTCTTTGGGCATGCACAATCATTTGCTCATAATAATTTGGAGAGATCTTATGGCTTTTGAGTGCTAAGGGTGAAACCATTGAATGAATTAGTTTCAATGGTGAAACAAATCCACCCTAGTTGATCAGAAGAAAAAAGACCACTAAGATATTTCACTAGTATTTATTGCTAAAGATTCATCTCATTGCCAAGTCATGGGTACCACCACAGATTGTGGGATTTTTGGAGGTCATATTTTTCATTTGTGGTTTGTGTAGGAAAAAGAGGGCTGATTCACTCATTGCCAGACTTTGGGATCACTTGAGGAGGTCGTACCAATTATTATCAGTAAGTTGAAGGTATTTTTTGTGGGTAGTTTCACCCAGATTTTTGCTGACCTATCTAGTGCCAATTTTTTCTTAGAAGTTCAAGCCATCATTTGCTAGGCCATGGCATCAAAAGGGAGGGTCAAACTAGCCATCAAATATACTCCAGTATAGTAATTCACAACATGTTCTTTGCTTAGGTTAGATACTTCATTCAACCATATGCCCATTAATCCATTTACCAATCACATTATATAAGAGTAACGAACGAAAGAACATAAGTGATAGATGTAGAAGACAAGCCAAGATAGAAAGACATGAGAATATGGCTCAAGCCAGGGAAAAAACACAAGATGGGGAAAACCCTTGACCAAATCTTCTTATTATTATCATTAAATGTTAAACAGAGAAGGAGAGAGAGTACAATGATATAAAATAACTTGCCAATATGAAGATCAGCCATCACTGCTCTTAGATCCATTCAATCTTGTAATCTGGGCAGTTTAGTCATAGAGGAAAAATCATATTGTTGTAGAATATCAGTCTAGTTAGGGCAACAACAATCCACTGCTTTCTAAGTTGACTGATCCAAAAATCCTCCTTTCTATTGCGGCCTTCCTTATTTCACATGATTCTCCCTTTCACTAGCTTAAGGAGCTAGTTTATGACCACATTAAGGTCACTGTTGATATTATCTTTGTGGTTCTGGATTAGGGCTTCTGAAGCATGCTGCTCCAACCATTAAATATCTACCAACAGTGCGACCTTTTTATTCTTACAAGGGCCCTATTATTTGTAGTAGTCCTAAAATGTTTCTAAGTTTCCATGTCATCCTCAACAAGCACTCAAATACTATCATATAAGGTCAACAACTTTTAGTTGTATTTGAGCTTCCTGGGCAAGTGATTCAAGGCTTGCGATCAAGCTATGAGAATATCTTCTAGCTACGGCCAAACTACAGGAAGAAGTCACATATGAAACAAGTCACAACCCATATATAAGATTTTCCTTAACCATAGTGAAGCACTGATTCCAAACTCGAACCTGATATGACGAAGCCCTAACCAAAACAGTGCCAACCATAACCAGAATTTATCCTCCTTAATCTTCGCTTCTAGCGAGATATCCTTTTCTTTTTATTGATGTGTCTCAAATGAGAGAGAATTATCCTCTATATATACAATTCACTGGAGTTGAGTGGGCATTACTTTTGATCTTCTTAAGCTGACATATAGTTGAGGCCGACCTAAATAATTTACATCAGAAACATAAATTCAAAATTCCACTTCTACTTATCCAAATTTGATGATATTTAGATTGATTTTGGTCCTCTCGAAAAGAGGAATTCAATCCCACAATTAGCTTCCCCAAAGGACCTATTCAAAGTGGAATTTGTCCCTAGCTTTCATTTTTAACAAAAATAACCATCAATATTTTTTTTCTAGCATTTTGGGCTGAATTCACAATAGTATGCTAAAAGGTTCCATTTCAACGTCTAGAAATTAGGATATATCAATGTGAGATATATACTCTACATATTTGGGTTCTCTCCTTTTCAAATCTAAGTTTTTTTAGGCTACATGTTAATTGTTTGAGCTTTGAACTTTGAAGAAATTCTTGAATGGACTTCGTAAATACTCGAATGAATGGACTTCGTAAGGCAGTGGTATCATAAATTGTATTATTTCAAAGATTTGACTTCCATACTTTCACAAAATACAATGTCCCCAATAAATACTTCTATGTATAAATACTTATGTTTAGTATTATATGTGTTCGAGTGGTTCATATATATTTTACGATAATCCTGATGTTGACAAGCTTTTGTTGACTCTTTTCATCAATTTCTCATAGAATATGGAAAAGGAAATGATTGTGAAAATGTGGAAAAATTTACATTTCTCTTGATTTTTATTTTATTTCTCATGACAAGATAATCATGTTGCAGGAATGAGTTATCTCACAGTCTATTTCAATTTGTGGATTTATTTTTCCTCCCATTTTTTTACAAGGATGTAGATTTCATTTTCGTGTTAATCGTTTTTGCATGTTATCTAGCCCCAAATGCTAGTGATGGAGTGGATCTTGAGAAGTAGTCATGGACACAGACTCTATCAGAGGTTAATATTACAATACCAATTCCACCTGGCATCAGAAAAGGTTTAATGGTCTGTGACATAAAGAAGAGTTATTCAATGACAGGGTTGAAAGGGCAACCTCATGTCTTAGTTGTACATCATTTATTTGCGTTTCTTAGCTGTAAGTTATCTGTTTGATTTTGAGCTTTATCAGATCAATTATTTCAATAATCCAATATGCATGGCTTGTATTTCTCACCCAATGTTAGTTACTTGACATGGTTGATATAACATTCAATTCTAGGCCACTTTTATTTTAAGTCAAAGATTTTATTGATTAAAAGGATGTTCATATTTTGATTGATTTACTTAGAGATTGATTTAAAAAAGTTTTGTAAATTCACGTGGATGTTATTTTTTCAGGGTGAGTTCTTTGTACAAGTAAGGTCAGATGAGTCCTAAAACATAGGTATACAACAAGTGCATCTTTTGCCTTTTTTGTGTATATGTTATTCTTTATATAACTGATGGATGTTTATTGGTTGATGTAAAACAGAGGATGGGAAGGTCCTGCCAATTCTCTTGACAAAAAAAATCAAATGGAGTGGTAGAATTGTGTTTTAAAGGGTGAACAAGAAATCAATATTTGAAAGGTAGAATTTGAGAATAACAAGCTATCTAATATGGATCTAGAGACACAACAGACCATGGAAAAAAATGATGGTATTGACAAGTCTTCCCTACAAATAAGCTCTAACTATTAGACCACTACCCAAATTCCAGTTATCTGCAATGGAAATAATGGTTCTAGCTTTCTTTGTATGAATAATGACTTTGGCCATTGTCCAGTGTGTTTCTAGTTTGTTGTTAAACTAATTAAAGCTTTGATGACAAACATATAGTTTTCAAAGCTCTTTTCTAAATCTATTTTCTTGAGAAAATTTGTCTTTTTACTTTAGGTACTGTAGATTGCTATTGTGTGACATATGCTATGATGTAATTGCCTGGATAAATAGACAGAATTGATTTCCAAATAAAAAGTTTATTAATTAAGAACATCTTTTAGACTTCTTAGCTAAGTTATGATTATATTTTGGTAGGGTATTTTGTGTACGTTGATATTGTGTTGTCTCTTTGGTTTTTGTCAGGTAACAATGGTTAATAAGGAATGTTTTCTTGAGTATCAGGCACACATCTTATTCTAATATTGACATGGATCTACATGGTTTTCAAGCATGGCAACAAAAACGCAGATGTCAGTGGGGTCTCCAAAGTTTGTGTTTGATTAATTTAATACTAGTGATGATTTTGATTCCTTGTTAGATAAAGAACATCACAAGTCAAATTCAAATAAACAAAAGCAGCTCAAGAATGAAGGTGAAGCTATTGCTTTCTTTCCAAGTCAAATTTTTTTCTTTGTTGGTTGTTGTCATGTTTTGAGTGCAAACTTGTGAAATTCCAAATTGCATGTTGGTTTATGTGAAGGGGAAATATATATATATATATATATATATATATATATTTATTTATTTATTTATTGTATGTCGTTCAGAGTTTCCGGAGATCTGTGTTACATTTGTATAGAAGTTTAGATCATTCAGATATCTAAACACCAAACAACAACAACATTGAGATTTTTTATTTCAATTAACCTATAACATATTACATCTGTCTTCATCAATGCTCTTCTTCCATATGCTATCCACTTATGATGTTACCTTTGCAATATTTGGTGAATTTTCTATTTATAGGTCATTTATAGGTTATAAATGTCTTCAGAGTTTCACTTTTAATTGAACATTCAACTGAACATATTTATTCACTTATACATAACTATTTTCTTCTTCACCCACTTTTCATAACTTTGATAACCATTAGGTAGGGACTTGCAGCTTCGATGTTGCTTTGCTTGTTTAATAAATATTGTCAAGACTTTGATTTATTGAAAGTTGTAGAATTTACAATTTATGAAGTTTCAAAGTATAATTCTTTAAAGGCTGCTAGCTCAATGGAAGAGCACCTGCTTTACAAGAAGGAGGTTGGTGGTTTGATTCCATCATGCCCTGACATTTGTATGGAATGACGACAACCAATTTTTGGTGATGGAGGCTATTTTGACCATCACCAATGAGTATTGGTGAAATTTTTTGACCCTCACCAAAATATGAAATGGTGACGGCCAACGAACGTCACCATATATATGCATCAATAGTGATGACCCTCAAAGGTCCGTAACCATAAATTGTTGTTGTTGATATGAAATGGTGATGGTCGTTGTTCGTCATTATAGTCATTATTTGTGATGGACCTTGAATGTCACCACAACACCTATACTTCTGGAAATGCGGCTTTTGGTGACGGTCAATGAACATCACCATATATATGCACCAATAGTGACGGCCATGAAAGATCCATCACAATTAATAGTTGTTGTTCAGATGAAATGGTGACAGTCACTATCCGTCATTATAATCAATATTCGTGACAGACCTTGAATGTCACTATAAAACGTATAATTTTGGTGATGCCACCTTTGGTGACGTTTAGTGTTTGGTGACCGAAGCTATAGTCCATCACCATTGCTCATATGAAATGGTGACAGTCATTATCCATCATTATAAATCATTATTGGTGACAAAATTTGAATGTCACTACAACACCTATATTTTTGGCGATGCCACCTTCGGTGACGTTCAGTTTTTAGTGATGGAGGCTATGGTCCATCACCATTGCTAATATGAAATGGTGACGGTCTATATCCATCATTATAAATCATTATTGGTGACAGACTTTGAATGTCACCACAACAGCTATACTTTTGGTGACGCCACCTTTGGTGACGTTCTTTTTTTGGTGACGAAGGCTCTTTTGACCATCACCAATGAGCTTATGGTGACATTTTTTTCCCCTCACCAATGTCCTTTTTTCTTGTAGTGATGGGAGAATAATCTATAGGGAATCTTCCAAGGGGTCTATACCTATTTGTAATAATTTTGGGGACAATAATGTTTTCGAAGGATCATTCAATCCTTGTGGTAGTTCTACTACATCAAGGGGGATTCCTTTAGCCATAGGTCCAAGTGCCTTCAAATTGTCTAACGTGTATGGGGGAAATGTCCTTGCTAACTTATGATAATTATTTTATATTGATATAATCCTATTACTATCCATTCTTTTTGGAGTTCTTTTATCCCTATGGGGAATAATCCTTTTTCTACTATGACTAGTTTACAGTTCTAATTCTCCAGGTATAAAAATCCTTTCGGTAACTTTTGTTCTCAAGAAAAAATGTTATAGAGGGACTACAGAATTCATTTTGGATGCCATCTTTACCTCAAGATCCATTTAATGAAGATTAATTTCCATGTATAACATCAATTGACTTGCTAGATTTGGATAATGTTACAAATGAACCCATCATCCATGATCCTCAGTGGCCACCTATTCCCATAAAGTAAACCTATGATATAGTAAAATTTGATGGTAAAACAAGAGAGAACCCAACCACACACATAATCACTTACCATTGATGGTGTTTTTCAAATTCATTGGTGGATGATAGTATTAGGTTGCATCTCTTCAAATGAACCTTGATTGGAGATGCTACTAAATGGTACATTGAACTTGATAAGGAATCTTACCATGATTATGATTCCTTGGCATCAACATTTCTAAGCCATTTCTAGTTACCTTCACAATAAGATATCAGAATAGATCTCCTATCTTATTCGAAACAAGACACTTCCACCAAAATCTATGATCATATTCATGAGTGGAGGTGGCACAAACAGTTGACTAGGACTAATATTAGTGGTTGAATTATGAAAAAACCATTCACCTGATCCATTCTACCTCAGGTTGACAAAGATGTAGCTATGACTAGGGTCATTGTATAGGAGTAAGTCATGTTGCGTGTCCAACATCTCAATGTGATATATATATTGTTTGGTACTTTCTATGACATCATTTCCAATGCTCCTCAACCATTAACCAATCCACAACATCAAAAACTAAGACCACATTTTGATTTTGTAATTGGTTATGTCTATAGTCATGCTATGAGCCAATTAGTTGCTCGAATGGAGAAATTAATTGTCACATTGCAAGATCCTTCAATTTATCCTAGTTGTAAACAAGCTAAGTCTCTTCATAATATCACTAAGATTCATATAGTGCAATCCATGCAACCAAAGAATTCTAAAGAACCTAGTGGTAAAATGAAGAAGAAAATATGAAATAACCCTTCCAAAAATTCCTAAGAGACATAACAAAGCTAGCGCAATATGAAGAGGGGGAATGAATACGAAAAAAGTAAGGTCAATTTTTCTTCTAAGATTTGTCAAGGAGACCATCTAACACATGAGTGCTCACAAATGGATGAGATTCATCACCTTATAGCTCAACTGAGTATTGGGTAGTAGCCTACTATTTTGACACATCCACTCCCATCCAACCAAAGAAACAAATTGTTTCAATTTCTCCTACTCCTCCTTGGGGCATGGGAGAACTAAGTTTTCATGGAGCCCTATCACACATCTTGGTGTGAAATGAGGTAGTAAATTTGATAATTTGTGTAGTAGTACACGTTCATAGGACCTAATCATCCCTGCTCAAGCTAATGGACCTATCATGTTATATAATCCTTTAGACACAATGATCCACTCACAGGGATTTCTCCCAATACCCATACTCCATGTCCACTTTGGAGGTTTTCCAAAGCTACCATATGTAACATGTAGCCTTTTCAACAACTGTAAAAGGGGTTTATCCCTCAAAACTTAATCTAATTAAATTTTACATTGATGCAAGTTCGAATTACTTACCTCATCAAATATATTTTCATATCTTATTTCATGTACTTAACATTTATCTTTACTAAACTATTGGGGATGAAGGATCCTCCACTTGTATCATGGCCGCATATGTTGGAAACTTCTCAGTTCTCTAATACTCATTTAGTCAAGTACCAAACTCTATGACTTTGACAACCAATCATTCTTACCTAATGGTGCTTTCCCTATATTTTCCATCGAGCTTGGGGGAAAAAACATTACTATTGATGTAGAAGTTGTTGATGCGTATTTGAATATGATTTACTCCTTGGACATAGCAAGTTTTACACTATGATTGTTTTTGTGTCATCTAAATATTTTTTCCATCACCTTGCGAATGAAGGAAAGATCATTATGGTCAATCGACTTGAATATTTCACGCGGATTCCCAAATTAACCACTACAGACACTTGATTGCCATTTTTTGGTAATAACCTTTCTGGATATGTGAATTTCAGTGTGATTTTTTTGAGGAACTTGTCGTTAATGGGCATATTTTAAGTTCAATCACTTTATATTCCATATACCGCTATCTCTTACATACATTATCACTTCCATAACTAGTGGATGCCATTTCCTTCAAATGTAAACATGTACGGTGAGAAAATGTTACTTCTAGCAGGAGATATGCCTCCTTGGTGGTATTATTAGAACCTCCTCACATTGATCATAATAATTATCCCACATTGGTCATCACTCCACCTATTTCACATGACTCCCTCGATGTCAAGTTCCCTTTAGAACAAATCATCTTTAAGTTCACTAGATTCAATTGATAATCCAAGGGATGATACATTTGATTATGATTCTATTACACCTGATCTATGATTGGTGGAGCTTTTTAAAAAATATCTTTAATTAGGTTAGGGGGGATTTACTAAGTCATCCAATGAAGTGCCACCTTTAGATCGAGGCAAGTCTTAGATATCTAGTAACGAACTTGTTGCTAAACTGTCCAATCCAAATATCTCCATTAATGGGTGTCTTGTATCTCCATTGTATCTCAATAGCCATCATTAAGAAGTTATGCAAGCTCATGAGACTACTAACTTTTTATCTCCTAGGGTCATTCCTAATAATGATATGATTCAAATTTTTTTCACTAGAATCATCAATCGTAAGGAAAATTCCAATTCAACTCTATGTGGTTTGGTCCTGGAATGGTGTGCCATATGACCTTGAAAACAACCCATTAATTCATACACATCAATAGGAATTATTGACCTATGCTCAGTAGTGGGTAGTATATAAGATAACCTATTAGAGTGTGTTGTGACTTGTGTATATGTATTTGAGTCTTGATTTGGTGTGTGATGTGAGCACCATTTTTTTTTTCTTTAGTGTTGGTTGTTTTGGTTCGATGCTTATCATATTTGCTGCTTGATTTATATTTGTTAGTCACATACTCTTGGTTTTTCATTAGCACACCCATGGTGAAACCAATAGATTAGATGTGTTACTCCTCTAGCTATGTTGACGTTTGTCACATTAATTGAGAATTTATACAAGAATTCATGTCCATAAAATATGGATTTTGAGTTACATTATTTGAAGTCATAAGTATGAAGTGAGCTACACATAGATAGTACATCATATATGCTAAAAATATGAAAATGATATAAAATTATGAAAATCATAAAATATATGGTCGTATTTTTACCCAATCCATGTTTTATGCCATTCATTAAGTGCTTTAACCACGGGTCTAGTATTTTCAAATGATTTTTACATGATAGGGTGGTGTTTTTAGTGTGATCTCCACTGTATCTTAGGTGCAATTTTCTTGATCTTGGAATATATTTGTGCATCTTCCCCTATCATCATTGATGAATTATTGATCAATAATGTCGTCTTTATTATAGCTTAGGTCCTATCTCATCAATTTATGACAATAAGATCTCTTTATTTGCATGTCATAACTTGTGCAATAAGGCCTTACTTTTCATGGATGCCCTATTTTATCACCTATATTCCATTTTGATGTCCATGACACATCACTTTATAGAAATAGAATACCTCCTTTAGATCTACCATGACTTTGAATTTGTGCCTCATATTATCTCTTTTCATAACATTTTGGCCACACCGCAATGAGGATTCCAAAGAAAATGTATTACTTGTGGTTGTTGATAAATATTACTTCACTCACTTATTCATGCTAATATGATACTATTTTCCCTTGCATTGCTGATCACCATTTTAGTCACATGTTCTTTGTGCTATTTTTAGCTTTCTATTGTTGTTTCTACTCCTTCTTGAGAGAACACTACAATGACTATTTTTCCTTTTCCAACCTCATTTCTTCATCTTTCTTAGGGAAGTTCTATTTTCCCATATTTGACTTAATGGAAAAGGGACTATTATCTCATAGATCCCACCTCAATATCCATAAAACAATGGATAGACAATATAATAAATTTCCCTAAAATCTATTTCATACAATTCCTTTCATGAAATGGAATATGCAAAGAAGGGAATTAACTTGGATATATTTGCATGTTGGTGTAGATTGCAAATATGATCTAGTAGTTAAATACCTCACTCCTCACTTAAAGATCTTGCTCCAACTGTTAAATCCTATCACCAACACACATTCAATGGCACAAGGGACAATATATAGCACACAACAAGATATAATTATAACATAAACATCATGATATCATGTGATACAACATATAGAGAGGGACAAATAGGTCAATAATCTATATAAATCAATAATACAATGAAAAAATTATAGCTTTGTTATTGGTTGTTCTTCTCCAATCCATTTATCTTGCTACTTCCTTAACTCATATAGAGACTTGGCTCATCTATGAAGCATGGAAGGATATCCTAGAAACAATCCTCCAACATAACAATGCATTATCATCTTTTCTCCTCCCCTTACACCCCTTAGATAGTCTTATTATATAGGATTTTTCTAAACATGGAAGGATCTACCTAGAAAATTAGGGCTGAGAGAATGTAGGAAAATTCCTCGATAATTGACCCCAATCGAACTCAAGACATCCTAGCTCAATCTAATCATCTTGGAAAGGCCAAACTATGGAATTTTAAGGCTCCATTACTCCATCAAATAAGGCATCATTTTTAGTTTCAGGGGAAACATGACATGTTGTGAACTAGCAAGGAGCATTAGTACACATTAAAATATGAGACAAGGAGAGATGGGTTGTCTAAATGAGCAAAAAAAAAGGTGACAGAAATATCATTAAAGCATGCAACCAAGGTAAGTTGAACTAGGGTTTGTCTCACTATAATGGAGTGGAAAATAGGGCTATACGATTTTCTAGGTTAACCTCCTTCCTCCCAAAATACTTATTTCTTAAGTCTATGCACACTCTTAGTAATGTAATTCCATCAAAACTAAAGGATGTCCCATTTGAGAAAACTTTTCAATAAAATGCACAACCATCTAGCCTTGTACGTAGGATGTTATGAATGGCGTCGCTAGATGATGTTGATGGAAATATAGCTAAGCATTCTTGGACAAGGGTGTTATGATACACATAAAAGATATATAAATATGTGTCATAATAATAAGAGTATTTAATGTGGTTTTGACAACAATGTGCATTACTAGTTTTGTTTATTCTACCATATCAAGGGTTTCATTTCTTGAATGATCATTGGCCTTAGTTAACTACAAAATATGTATTTATGAATCTTATACAATTATGTTTGTTTCATGTCAAGGAAGTGTTTAATGCGGGGCTAATGATTCATAGAACCCCTTCTTAATTTTATTACATATTTTTGGTTAGAAGAAGCTCCAATGTTTTCATGCCATAAATTTTGTACTAATCCTTCAACTACTCCAATTAACTTCATATCACAATCAAGTATCCTACTAGTGAAGGTCCACAAAACTATTAGGCCATCTATTTCAAGGAAATATCATATAATAGAATAATTTCAAAGGATTTTGATATTGAATTTAATGGTATGGGGTGCCTATTTTAGAAAATGGAATTTCCTTATGATCTTGCTAATAATTGATTGTGACAAGAAATAACAAGTTGCATTATGGTCATGGGATTGAGTTGTCTTACCAATGTTATGAAAAAAATCCACAAGGTTTCTAATGACCTGATTACTTGTTTCTATAGTTTGAACTATTTTAATGCTTAGAATTCTTCTAATGATAGTTAAACTCCTAGATTTAACAAAGATTAGAAATATTTACATTTGTTTGTACCATCCTTAAATTCAAAGTATTCTTCCATAATTTTATAGGATTGGTAACACATATTTCAATCAAGGTGTTATGTAATACATAAAAAATGTATAGATATGTGTCATAATAGTAAGATTATTTAATGTGGTTTTGGAAACAACATATGTTACTGGTTGTGTTTATTGTAACAGATCAAGGCTTGCATTTCATGAATGATTATTGGCCCAAGTTAAGTGAAAAATATGCATTTCTAAATATCCCATAAAATGTATTTTGTACCATGTCGGGGAAGTGCTTAATGTGGGGATTACGATCCCTATAACCCATTCTTAATTTTATTACATCTTTTTGGTT